>JAGSXI010000039.1:0-26188 GCA_019285895.1 Metschnikowia australis | reverse complement strand
ACCTTTAGGTAGATTCGCCGTCAGAGACATGAGACAGACTGTTGCTGTTGGTGTCATCAAGGCTGTTGACAAGACCGACAAGGCCGGTAAGGTCACCAAGGCTGCTCAAAAGGCTGCCAAGAAGTAAACTAGTCAATAGTCTGCTTTTGTTGGTTGCACATATCCCACTAATACAGTGTTATAGGAAACAACTCGTAGATCGCGTAGAGTTTGGTCCGAACAGCATATAATCTCTGTCGCTCAAAATTCCAGGCTGATGGGTTTCAATATGAAAATTTGCACTAGCATTCGAAAGAAACAAGCCTGGTGGGAAGAGGCTAGACCCTTCACCTGGACCTATTAACTGGGTGTACGGATGTGTATATGTATTAAACTTCCTCAGCAGATGCCTGGTCACAGCCGTTCACCTGTCAAATATCAGATTAATCAGCAATCGTGTGAGATAGCAGCGGTAGATACAGTACTATGACTTCAGTTCTTGAAAGAGGCGCGGCTCTTTTTGACGAGAGGGACTACAACCATTCCACAGACCCCACCTACAAGAACTATAGGCAACAGGCGTCAGACTTGTACGATAAGAAAAACAGGCTTTCCCAGCAATCGCAGCAGGCGTATCGGGGAGGCGATAAGCAAAAGGCGCACGAACTCAGTGAACAGCTGAAGCAGGTGTTGCAGGAGGCGGAGAACTGCAATAAGAAGGCCGCAGAGTACGTCTTCATAGAAAACAACACGGACTCCAAGAGCGACGAGATCGATTTGCACGGCTTGTACGTGAAGGAGGCCAAATGGATTTTGCAGAAGCGCATCAGCGAGTGTATTCGTACCAACCAGCCGCATCTCAAGGTCATTGTGGGCAAGGGCTTGCACTCGCAAAATGGAGTGGCCAAATTGAAGCCTGCCATCGACGAGATGTGCGACGAATCCCGCTTGAAACACTATGTGGACCCGCAGAACGCCGGGATACTAGTGATTGAACTCACGAATACGTCAAACCTGAATATTCCGCCCCACTGGGACTCGTCGCCAATGGGCCAGGGATTCCAGCAACAGCCACAATACCAACAACAGCCGCAATACCAGGCCCAGCCCCAGCAGCAGGAGTTTAAGACGGGTAATCTGTTGGTGGATTTATTGTTGAAGGTGGTGTGCAACTGCTTGAAGTAGCGGATGGGATAGTACGTTGGGCCCGGGCGGGCACTGTATGTGGGTTTGATTTGCTTATGTTGTGATTTTACTATTAGCGGTGTGACGTATAAACGCGCACTCGTTTTTGGTTGCACACTCGTTTTTGGTAGTGGTTTTTCTTCTATTCATCAGTTTTCTTCTTTTCTCGAGTTTTCTTCTATTCACGAGTTTTCTTCTTTTCATGAGTTTTCTTCTATTCATGAGCTTTCTTCTGGTAATTCTAGTAGTGGGTTCCCTTTTAGTTGTACTTTTCTTATAAATGGACGCTTGCTTTTAGTAGAGGCTTTCCTTCCAGCCGACTTTTCCGGCCTGTTGAATTGCTTCAAATTGTTTTTTTACTGAAAATCTGAAGCACTCAAGGATGAATGGGGAGTTTGTCTTGAGTATGACCACACGTGGGGGACGATATATAATATTAGTATGGACGATCGAGTCAATCTTAGCCGGGTCCAACATTCGAGCTGGGAAGAAAAACAAACAAACACATAAATATATACGAGAGGCAGAAGACGGCAATATTTTCAGTTTTCGTGTCGTGAGGCCGGCCACACCGAGTATCTTAGAACTACCATGTTACCGGGCATTTAAAGCTCAGATTTCTGGGTTCTCAGATTTTTTAGTTGTGGCCTGTAGATCCCAAGACGGCGCCAGATACTCCAGGGGGCACCAGGCCCCAGAAACCAGTCACCGGAATTAAACCGAAACACAAATGTTCTGCCTATAGTTTTGCAACACGTCCATACAACACGTCTATAGTACACAGAACATTCACATACACAGTACATTCACATACACAGTACATACACTACTGTTTCCTTGCGTTCATTTCTGTATTAAATATCGGGCCTAGCTGCCAAATTCGGCCGAAGCGGCATTCCAGCAGAACCCACGAAACACCTAGCACGCACACCCCCCTGCTGGATTCTCCAAGTGTATGTTAATGGCGTCGTTGTAGTCATCGCCGGCATCGTTGCGCGAATTTTCGGCCAATTCCTCCTGCTGCAAGGCCATCTGAGCAATGACCTCGAAAGCAGACTCAACATTGACCGACTCCTTGGCGCTGGTCTCGAATACCGGGTAGTTCAGGCCGCCCAACTGGTTCTTGGTCACGTGCATCAACTTCTTCTGCAACGACGCTATCTTCTTGCTCTCGTCGACGTCGATTTTGTTGCCGATCACAATGAAGGGGAAGTCCTGCGGATTCTGCACGTTCAGCTGAATCAAAAACTCGTCTTTCCACGACGGCAAGTTATTGAGCGACTTCTCGTTGGTCACATCGTAGCACAACACACAACAGTCGGCGCCGCGGTAGAACGCCACGCCGAGGCTCTGGAACCGCTCCTGGCCGGCCGTATCCCAGATCTGCAAAGACACCGTTTTGTTGTCGATGACCAAATCCTTGGTGAGGAAGTCCGCACCGATGGTGGCCTTGTACTGGTGCGAGAACTTGTTGTTGACGAACTGCTGCATGAGCGAGGTTTTGCCAACGCCCGAGTCGCCGAGGATGATCACCTTCAACAAGGTCTTTTTTCTGCCGGACATTTGCAAGGACTGGCAGCTGGGGGTTGCGGGCAAATGCGATGTTGATATGTAGATACGTGTATATGTGCACCTTGCGCTGGGGATATGCAGCGGGTGTTGTTGGCAGAAAAGGGGTTCTTTGTTAGCGCCGAGAACCTAGGTTTAGGGTCTCTCTCTGTGGCTGTGTTGTTCGACTGCTGTGCCAAAATGCCGGTGTATTCAGAATCCGGAGTAGTGTGGGGAGGGGGTTTGAGTATTCTCAGTGCGGCAGGGGCGCCGGGCCCAGTGCGGTTTCTTACCTAGGGCCTGTATGGCCGGCGAGCTTCCAGATGGGGCCAGCTTGGGAAGGAGGAATACTCGGGTTCAGAAAAAAATGGGATGCTTGGTGTGTGGTCGCCTTATTTTTTTCGGAGAGTCTCTTGTCGATAGATTGGGTTTCAGCTTCGAGAAGCAGGGCTACGGTTTTTACTGTCCAGCACTTGGAACATATCGGGGGCCTATGGTGCAGGAACGCTGGCCGGGGCCAATGGATTAGCGATCCCAGCAACAACGAATCAGAAAGCCCGGGCCCGAAATTTGAAAGCGGGTATACTCACAACATTATAGTTCTTTGCTTGTGCCCTGGAATTGATTCCAGAACGGGAATACCTTTCTGGTCTCGTACATACACCCATTTTACAGACACCCATCATGGCCGCTGATGGTACATCACCAGAAATGAGAGACCACCCCGATTCACAACTCATACGAGAAACCAAATTATCACTTCATTTTATCAAAGCAGTGTGCCGATAGATCGAGCTCATTGGTGATAAACACAAGCCAGTGCCTCGCTCTTCTGAACATCGGTTTTTCCATGCAACTCAGAAAGGTACACATTCTACTCCAATGACAGTGGAATTTGACCCAAAAACGCTGTCTTCAATGTCTGATACTTGATATGGTGGTAATATTTCAGATATTGTCCCCGACCCTGGGAAAAACAGCCCCCTACGATTAGGCGATAGACAAGAGCACAAGAAAGAAAGGTAGTTCAGGACATATCAAAGGGAGAAGCCAACTAGAATAGATCAAAAAACGTTGCTGCAGCTGTGTATGATCACCACACATTCCACTAGTCAGTACTGAAGCATTGGAGCCAAACAGTGCTTTCAGGAACCAAGTGCATACTGAAGAAACGCAGAAATTCTATGCCCATAAACAGAAAGCTGGTACCAGGTCCTTTTCTCTGTTCAAAAAGCACAAAAAAAGCACCAGGAAAAAACACAACGTTATAAGCTATTCGGGTCAGCTTCCATTGAACGGTGTAAAGATGGATACCCGCCAGACAGAAAAAAGTCAAACATTGACACTGGAATGCGCTGCGGAAGTAAAGTCTAGATTGAATAAGCCACCAGGAAGCAGTCTTCATCTCAATGAGCTGCGAAAACTTGGAAGTACTTATCTATTCAAATTGAAAACAGTCTGTTGGTGAGCATAAAAAGAAACATACTACTCTTCCCGAATGGCGATGCTCACTGCGTCTTACTTTGAATCCAAGTCCCCCAGCATGTAAGATGCCGCCGATTGAAGGCAATAATTCCATGACTTGATACCCAGCCAGGTGAATTGAGGCCTGACTGCGTCTTGGTTTCAAAAAGCAGGTTTGATTTTCAGAATGAGTCTTAATCCAGCAGTGTCACAAGGAGCAAAAAAAATTGCAGCACCACAGTTTCGCATATGATTCCACTACATACTCACTGCAGCGCTATTGATTGATTTATCGGAGAAGAAAACGGTGTGTTTTACATGGTACGGCCGCAACAAAAATAATATTCACGCGATCACGGTTACTCATATCGTGTTCTTTGGATTGGTTGCATCTGCGTATCTGGGCCAATGTAACAATGCCCCTGACTCAGAACAAGGAGGGCTTTCAGTTTCCTCATATTATCAGTACGCAAACAAAAAGGCCCAGAAGGATCGTCCAGGCTGTGTCTAACGAAAGGCGACGGGCCACTATGTACGTGTTTGGAAACTGTCTAAGCTAAAAAAAGCTCTATGGGTTTGCTCCTCCAATCAGATGAATCTACCCCAAGAAAAAGCAATCATTATTCAATGGCACGTTTCTCGTCCAGCCAGGAGCCGGGCTGGCTGGTGGATTCATGACAGAAAGTAAGCAGAGCATAGACGCAGAGACAAGAAAATTGTCACGCGAGGATTTCCAAAATTTTGATGGTTTGCCCCGGCAATACACTCTCTTGTAGTAGATAAATTGGGGGAGAAAAGAGAAAGTAACAGAAGAATCAAAGGAAGAAAAGATCTATCATCGACTGGTGCTCAAGTTTGCCCTCATGGATCTAGATAAGGCACTGGTTGGAAAATTCCTGGAGATCTTCCAAACTTTCCATAAGTTCCCTACCAGGATGTTATGTTTCAGGCGCATGGCGACAAGTCTCAGTAAGCTGATTGGCGCAGAAAAGTATTCTGAGCATGAAAAATAACAAAATTCCCTAGCAATCCATGATGCTGGGTTCATCACGTGTACTAAAACGGGCCAAGACGTACTGCTTAACGCTTGAGTTATAAAGAAAGGCGACCGTTCAATATACAAAATACGTATTTCAGAGCTGCTGACAGCTGTACTGATTGTATTTCAAGTAAGTTGTTAAGTTCATCTTGATTCAGAGTCTTTGTTAAAAGACCTGCACCCGAAAGAAGATCAATGATGCTAGCAGTAGGGCAACAAATATGTAGCACACCCAAAAAGAGAATAAAAGTGAATCTTTACGATTTCTCGTTGTTTTGAAAGTACTGCAGTGTGATAGACAGATTTTACAAAGTCTCATAACTCTTGCAAATGTTGCGACACAAATATCGAAGATCTGGGAGTCGTCACGAGGATTTCTCGAGTTTCTTTTCATGAGCTTTGAGTTCCTCATGAGAGGACAAAACAATATTTTCTGGAATCAAATTCATCGAGAGAAAATCAAGCTGTAGCACAAAATTGTATCTGGGATTGAAAGAATATTGCTGAAGCTGTCTCAGCAATTGGATTGAAGTCTTGAGATGTAGCTTTTTATTTCCATGTATACTTTTTTGGTTTTTGCCAATGAAGATTTGGACATGACACCGATCATGCTGTGATTTAGTTCAGGTCGCGTCATGAATATTGCCAGCTAGACAGCTTGTGTTGATATACCTCCGTTGTATTGAAGGTATCAATATTGGGAGGTATGTGATCTATTGCTTTATATTTTTCAAGCAGAAAAATTGTCTATAAACAGGTAAAACGGTCTTGCAAGTCTAAGCCTAATTTAGGCCATCAGAATCTGTATATTGGGTAGAAGAGTGATTCAAGAGTGGGATGAATCTTTGGTCTCTTTTATTGGGCTTCATATGCTTGCTCAATTGAGCCACGCAGAAATCTTCGTGGGTTGTACTAATACCTAAGAGCAAGATGGGAGTTTCAGAATCTAGGCCAGGACATTCACATTAGTTCTTGTCAATTATACCTTCGGTGAAGCTTTCCGTGAAAACTGATTCGAGCCGATAGTCAAATCTTGCCTTGAGTCTGTGTCAGGTCTTCGCCCAAGTCTTCCTTGTCTAATATATGGGGATGATCGATATTACCTGTGTCTCCGGACTTTCTGACAAGGTGGTGCTCATACTTTTTGGTGTCTTCTTGATGTAGATTTGTGAAACATTTCGCAAACAAGCTGAAAATGACAGAAGATTGAATTGGCCAACAGCCTTCTTTGTTCGGGAGCAGGATTAATTAGGGCCCGTCCATCAAAGCCAGTCTCTCAATACAAGAATTTGGTACACTCAGATTCTTTTTAGAAAAGGGCCTATGTAGTTTTCGATTGTCAGGCGGATGGACTCAGTATTATTTGGAAGTGCTGGTCGGAAGGTTGGGGTTTCGTGTGATAGTACCGCTCTGAGGAACAACTGTTTCAATATGAAGTATAAATGCGAGGTTGAAGCAGTGTCTTTTTCATAGGACCCTGGAAGTGTTGGGGCCCGATCCGACCAATTACTGGTTTCTAAGTCTGCTAAATAAAGAAACAGAAGTTCGGAAATTTTGGGCAATCGATTTTGAACCCAGCGAGATGATTGCGACGACCACTTAACAAATGAAAGTATCGCTATTCAGGCTGCTCAAAAAGTCATGAAGATGTCAGCTGGCTCTCGTTACAAGGCTTTGTTGTGGACTGCTGTATCTATACCAAAGATACATCTGGTCCCCAGAAATTCTAGAGTAGAGAAGGAATAATCACAATGTGGTCAATTGAGCTGTTTCCTTCCAAGCCACAAGCTGGACTACCCTGTCAGGGTCCAGTGACAACCTTGCAGCTTTCCCTAGTATCCGAACAAGGTTCTCTCCATAAACCCAAACACCTGGACAAACGTGGGTTTCGATCCCAGAAACTTGCCTGCTTCTTTTCGAGCCAAAAAATGATATGAGTTGTCTTCTCGAGAAAACTGTCTTCGACGCCTCCTTAACCACGAGCGGATACACCGTGAACTGAGAGCACCGCCACCAGGCCATAAAGAACGCTTATCCAGGGCACTTCCCCTCCAGTTCATGCGAGCCCTTCTCGAATAAATTGTACGATATTCCATTCCAACCCAATAAATAATCCTAGTGAAATCAAATGTCCTCGTCCATGCCAACGAGCGTGATGGCCTCGCCCGGCTTGAAAGGAGGAAGCCCCAAATATGGGCACCCGTCACATCGGAACGCATCTCCAAGAGAACAGGAGTTGCACCCCCCGGTCTTGCCCTCCACTGTGAAGTCAATTTCCGCCAACTCCTCCTCGGTGAACTGCACCTTCGAGTTTTTCAAGCGCTCCTCGATTTTGATGGCCTCTGCCGTCGCCAGTTGCGCCATATTTCCCAAAATCGAGTCCTGGAGAGTCCGCGTGTTGGCATCTTCGCTCTCCTCGATATCCTTGAGCCCGCAGGTACAGTCCTTGCATGCCTTTCTTCTCTTTTTCCCGCTGGGCAACTCGCATTCTTTGGGCACCACGATGTTGTAGTTGTTCAGCCGCTCGGCTTCGGCAATCAAGTCGTCCTCGTCGATGAAGTCGCTCTCGTCCTCCTCTTCTTTGCTGGACACGTCACTGAAATATGATAACTTGGTGTCTTGCAACTTGCGCTTCATGCAGGCGTCCTCCTCGGCATCGAGTTTGTTTCCAGGAACCGTTTGTGGGACTGCTGACTCTGCGGCCTTCTTGAAAAAGGGCATTCTACGAGGCTCGCCGCTAGGCGCCTTTTTTCTGAGCAAAACAGCCGACGCTGCCACTGGCGCAGGCTTGTGCCATTTACCCGGCTGATGGATGAGGAACCCGCTCATCAAAACGTCCAAATCCTGATCCAGAGGCAAGTCTCCAATGAGCTCGCCATCGGGCTTCAAGGCCTGGAAAAGCTTGGTCATCACGGTCGTGGGAATTCCCAAATTGTTCTCGTTGGGGTTCACGTACGAAATAAGGTCGTAGTGCTCGGCGGGAAGCCCCACGCTATTGTTGGCTACTCGATCGATGATGTGCTGGGTGATCGAAGCATTTGGATATCTGCTGTGGATCTGCAGTTTGGTCAGGCTCACCAATGTCTCATCCGTGACCACTGTTGGGTGGAGGAGAAGAAGCACAGACATGTGTGCTTTTTGTGTTTGTTTGTGGTCTTCCAGCTGAAAAAAAAATATGGCCAGGCCGTTGGTCTGTGGTACTGGATTAGTCAGAGGGGCCAAAGATACGCTGAAGCAAAATACCACGCGGAGTTCTGGTAATGTTTGGAGCAAAACTGTGAAAAGCGAAAAAACCGAGAGTTCTGCTAGCAACAATAAAAACTGGAAGTTAGCTGGATCTACGAATTTGAAAAGGTGCAGACAGCGTTTTTCTTTCAACTTCTGTGCCATGCCTAATGGGCCCGTCACGTGAGAGCTTCGCGAGTGTATGCAGTACACAATCACGTTGCTGACTAAACGGCTTGCGAGGGCTTCTCTGGGGTTTGATTTGGCGGCCACGTGAGACATATAAATCTGCTTGTTGAGAAGCAAAAATGCAACACTCTCCGACTATTTTTCGGCGAAAATACCTCTTTTCGGGGCTTTCTGACCTTCGTCACTGCACCGATTGGTCAAATGGGAACTGAGTGCAGGACACCCAAATACAGTGCTGCATACAGATATAGTGACGGGAAAAACAGATACCAATAGCATACATAACAATTAACCGAACCAAAATCTTCCTGCATTCACTAGGATCGTAGGTACTTCCAAGCGACGTGTCCATATTCGTATCCCACGTGAAAAATCCAGCTGATACACGCACATTGGGCAATCCGGAATACGGCCGCGTCACGGAAGATGTGCCCGTCTGTAACCTTTCGTAGTTGTATTAAGTCGCAAAGCGCTAGTATGAGTATGCTAGCTAGGACATAGTCACCTAACTCAGGCTGCCAAGACCTGTTCATGCCTGCTGAACGGGGTCGACAGCCGGGATCTTCTATGGTATTCACACCAATAAGTCAAGAGGTCGCATCACTTTCCGACCCGTTACCGTCCTCCACGTCCGTTTCGTCGTCATCATGATTCCGCACCACCAGGGAGGGAGGCTCAGGCACGGCCACCGAGGACGACCGTGACAGGTCTTCTGAACCCCCAACTTGGCCGTGTGCGTGCATCTGTACCGCAGCCTGCAAGGTGTGGAGGTCCTGCTTGTTTGCCTGGGGAGACGAGAGCGACATGAGCGAATACACAGCCTCTTGCTCCGAGGTTCCGTCAGACCGCGGCGGGGGGTTCACGCTAATGGGCGGGAGATTTGGAGGGAAGTATCCCAGCACGGGTGGCATATGGTACAGCGAGCGGCGCTGGTCGTTGATCGCCAGCCCGAAAGAGGGCCGTCGGAACTCATTGTTCTGGCTCTTGCTTCGCCCTTTGGCTCGCGACAATGCCACCATCAACGCATTGTGCGCGCTCGACTCCTCGTCGGGAGATGGCATGGAGAAATGGTGCTGGCACTGGCTGTCGCTGTCTGGCGCAGGCGGACGCTGCGGCGCCAGATTTGCGGATTCGATGCGCGGGGACGCTTCGAGGGTCTGTAGATTAATGTTTGTGCGGTTCAACGCCGCAGGGGGTCGCGCGGGCGGCAAGAAGGCGTCCGCCATTCGCGTCGGCGACTCGTGGCTAGACGCGTACGGCCCGTTGACAAAGTCCAACTTCACGGGCGAGATGCCGGAGCTCGCCTTTTCTTTCTGCTGTAGCGAGCCGAACGCCAGGCTGAGCCGGCTTTTTAGCTGTGAGCTGATCTCGCCCAACTCCTTCTTGTTGGGGCTGTGGTCCTCGGCGAAAAACCGGCGGCCCGGGCTGAAGTACTGTGGAGTTTTCATGAGCTTGGCCTGCCGCGGCGTGTCGTGCCCGTCAGAGTCGTAGTCAGGATTTCCGGGTGTTTTGAGCAAGTTGCAGGCCGAGTAGGGCGAGACCGCGTCGTTCAGCTGGTGGTCCGGCGATCGCAACAGTCCTGCATTGCTGCGTTTCAAGCTGGGACTGAATGGCACATTTTGGGTGGCGTCTGGCGTCGAGAACTCCACCAGAAGGCGTTTTCTGGTTTTGGCCGCAGGTGGGGTACACGGTGTATCGCCTCTTGCGGACTTGAGCGGGGGTTGCGACGGCGTGGGCGTGTTTTGGGTGCTCATGGCGACAGGGAGTAGTGTTTGTGTTCGCACAATCTGGATTCCGGCGGTCAGAAAAGCGGTGAAGGTGAGCAAGCGTCGGTGTCACGTTTTTCGGCGATGGCAACGGCGGTCTTCAGGGTTTGCGGGGAAGGACTCTCGATGTTTTGGGCACGGTGTTCAAAGATTCCGTGGCCGAGTTGGAGCAGCTCACAACAAGAGTTCGGGGCAATGAAAACACGCGGTGCTCGGGCTTTTGTCGCTCGGTCAAATACGGCAAAACAAGCACGACTAAGAGAAGGCGAGCGGGCGGGTGTTGGGGTTGGTAGGAAGCCAGCAGCCGCACATGGAATATACAGATGCTTGGGAATTACGGCACGTGTCCCGGGAATTGGCTCTGCCAGAATTTGCTCGCGAGAAACGAAAACCACTCAGGGCGGCAGGCGCTGGCCGTGGGCTGTTTTACTCTTTGCTAATGGAGTAAACAAGGGAGGAGATAGAAAGGTCTCAGAAACGCGCTACTGGAGCAGAGCCTCGCGTGTACTTTGGATATGCAAAACAGGCGCAGATCAGGGGAAAAAAGAGGTCTGAGTTGGCGGGCTGAACAATGGCGCTGGGGAAATCGGATGGGCTAGCTGTGGGATTTGTAGTATGTAGCCTGACTTGCCACGACGGGGGATTGTTGTGTATGTTGTGTGCAGGCCGGCATATCGTGCGGCACCGGAAGCGGCGGTGCCGCTAGCCTCGGTCACGTGCAGCCCCGGCCGATTTTGCAACCTGGATTCCCCGAAATTTTCCAAGGCCAGAAGGCCAGCTAAGATTACGACCTGTTCCATTTGTTACAGATATTGTGTGTTTCTGTGCAACCGGTCTGGGGCGTGCACCTCTGGTCAGAAATGGTCTCGTCTTATCGAGCATGACACAATCTGGAAAAGACTGCGTGGACAAATTTGAGTGGGTGTCCTGGGAATCTCGACGGGCGCTTTTTGTTGGATTTTTGGTGGAATTTTTGGTGGAATTTTTGGTCTGGAGGTGTTTTCTGGTTTTTTTTGGCGGATGCTCATTCAGTTGACTGCATCCTCTTCTAGAGCTGGCGGAGTTTGGGGGAGCCGGTATACATTTGCCGGCATCCGGGGAGTTCGCCTGTGACAGTCATAATCATGGGCTGCAATATTTCGAGGCTAATACCGGGAATTAGTGCCTGGATTTCGATGGGCGCTTAGAAATTGGTTCTATTGGGCGGGTAATTGGCGCCGGGGCGACTCCTAGCCCCATCCAGGCAGAAACGGGTGGTATGCAGCCTTTATCCGTTGGGCGAAAGAGAGAATATGGAACCCACCTGAGATCTCGTGCCCGCTGTTTTCAGGGCCGGGCAGATTGTAATGAAAAAAAAACTCTTTCATTTACCGTCTCGTGCTGTGGAGGGCCAGCCGTGGGAACCATGAACACTGGCACAGACAAAATCTGCTGCGCCGCTTTAGATTTCCCATGTTCCGCTGCTCAGAGTGAAAGCACGTGCAAGGAAAAGCAGCAGCCATTGCCGTTTTTACATGCTTCTGAGCACTTAACGTGAGCAGCCAAAATAGGCATCTTGCCCGTGAGTGGTGACACGCGTGTATGTGGAGCCTCCCGAATCCTGTTGTGGCGCCGTGAGCTGCGATTCTCAAGGCCGAAAGAGCTCTCTTTTGTCTCGAATCGCCTGGTAACAAAAGGGACATGTCCACCATTATGTCTCCCCAGTCGAACAAACTTGCGGCTCCACTACCATCGATACACAGAAGCACAGCACTGTCCAGGACAGTTGGCCTATCGGGGAACTCGAGCTGCTTGACTCTTCAATCAAGCCGACTAAAAACGCCAGCAATTTGATTCCAGATCGCCGGCCCGCGTGTCGCCCCTTTGGTCTGATTAGCGTTCGGGCGCCCAACACCAAAGTGCGCAACGCAAATAATGGGAAAACAAAACAAGCCACACAAGGGAACCAACTCGTACTAAACAAAAAATACTAGACCGAAAGGAAAAACCACCGAATACTGCCGGAAGTGCCCAAAGAAAAACCCGAAACGCCCCCCCCCCCTCTGGCCAAAACCCAACTATCTCCACCGCGGTCTCCAGCCAAACCATCGCACCTGCACACGCAGTACCCCAAAGTTCGCGTATCAACAGATCTTCACATACAAACAAACATTGCATCTCCAAGCGGCCCGAACCCATGATGTCCGAGCCCCACCACACGCCGCTGGCAGCACAGCTTCTCCGGAAAGCACAGCGGCTCTCACTTTCCGGCGCCAGGCATAATTTGCCGGACTCCCTGAAACGGCGTCTGACACTTTTGCTGACTCCGGCTCTGAACAAAAGACTCAGCGTTTTCGGCGGCAGCGGCCCCACCTCACAGCAAGTTGGCTCCAACGGACCCACAATCGACTCCCAGCAGCACGCTGTATCTACGCCATTTTCACTGCAGGGATACACGCCGTCTTATGTCCCCACAGCCAGCCAAACAGGGCCGCAGCGAAAACCAGACCTGCGCCCGCTCCGTGACAAGAACTACCAAGGCTTAGTGCTGAAAGAAATCTACGACTTCTGCATCGGCAACAGGTTCGAGCTCCAAACCGGCCATGCCATCACTCTCAAGACATTGCGCCAGCCCACGCAGAAGGACTTCGTGCTTCTTTTCCAGTTCCTCTACGGGAAACTCGACCCGCTGCACCGTTTCACCCGCTCGGTGGAGTCTGAGGTGTTTATCCTACTAAAACTCTTGCAGTACCCGTACCTCGATGGCATCAACCGCTCTTCCATAAGCGCGGTGGGCGGTCAGAACTGGCCTGCGTTCCTCGGCATGCTCTACTGGCTAGTCAAGGTCAACTTGCACATGCTGAGTCTCCAGGAAAGCGCCTTGATCGCCCCGGATGATATTTTCGACAACGTTTTTATTAGGTACATCCTCTTGTCATACACAGCATTCATAGAGCAGAAGGAGGACTACTCGGACTGTTACAACGACATGAAAAGGGAGTTTGATGCTGCACGCTCCGATCTATCCAAGCAGGCACATGAGAAGAGGCAGGCCCGTGCAGCGCTCTCTGAACAGTTTGAGAAAGTCAATGAGCAGTTCAGCGAGGCAGAGGAGGCGCAGGAGAAATCCAAAGCTTTGGAAAATGACTTAAGGCAGTTTTCGGAGTACATGCACAAGGTCAAGGAGCGACAGACACAGTGGAAAACCATATTGGACCAGGTGGAGGGTGACATTTCCAGTGCAGCGCTGCGGCTTGTGAAGTTGGAGGCACAGAAGAAAGCATATGAAGAAGCAATCGAAGAAAAGGGGTTCTCAATCAACGAAATTGATCAGTTGAACTTGGAGAGAGACAAGATATCGCGATTCTACGACACTGTGTCCAACAGAATCGAGGACCTAAAAGACGTCTTGGCTCAGAAAGAGAGTGATATCTACCAGACTCTACAGAGTCTACAGAGCTTTGTGAGTCAGTACAATGCGATGTCATCCAGGATACCGTCGAGGGAGGGCGGTGGATATGAGCTCATCATCAACTCGGAATTAATTGGCGACGGATCGCTGGCCATTGAGCCCGACGCCGTCTTGAACAAGATTGTGAGGATTGAAAAAATCAAGCTTTTGGAGGTGAGGACTGAGCTAAAGCAAGAGTTGCGACGAATCCAGGAAGACACTATCCGCCTCATAGAATCGGTAGACCAGATTTCCGAAAGGATTTTCGAGCAGCAAGAAGACATAGAAACCGTGGAGGTGGGCATCGCGAAGTTCAAAGACACGCAGGACGAGATCTACGAGACCATGGTGAGCGACAGCGCAATCCGATCTGCGCAAAGCGAAAAGCTCGAGCGGGACTTGCAGGCCATGCGCATACATGCCAACAAGGGCGTGATAGAGCTCGAGACCCGCAACAAGGAATTGAAGATTATGCTCAAGGAGTCAAGGTACGGTCTCCAACAGGAGCGCGAGCAATTGCACGAGACTGTCGTCGCGATGCTCCAGGATGTGATCAGCTTCAAGATGAACATCCAGGAAAAGCTCGAGGTTCTCGAGGTATCAACACTAGAAGAGCTTGAAAGGGAACTCCGCATGCAACTGGACAGTGGGTAGGAAAAATCCATACACAAGGGGGTCCAGGGCCCGGCGCCCATCCGTTTCCGATACACGTACATTCCTTATACGATCGATGCAAAACTAATATATACAAGTTAGAATTCGTTCCTCAACCACATCTGCTTTCTCTTGAGCCTGTCTTCCCTCGCAAGTCGTTTCTTCTCCGCCCACTGGCTCTGTTGCTTGACAAGCTGGGCAAGCACCGTCTGCTGCCTTTCCTTGCTGAAACCCGTAATGACATTGACTTTCTTGGCGTCTACGCTGAACTTGGCCGCCAACTTAGCAATGCTCCATTTATTTGGGTCTTCGTTTCTCAATGCTATGATTTCTTGCACGATATCGGGCGTCAAGCTGTTGTCCTTATTGGTGGCGTAGATCACGGGCATCTCGCCAAGCTCTTCGGGTGTGTATGTTTTGAATTTCTCTGCCAAAAGCTTCAAGCGGGGGTCGTTGGGAGGCAAAAATGCACGGGGAGTTTCTTTCACCGTTGGCATGGATGCTGGCGGGTTGTATATGAGACCCTGTGTTGGGACGGGCTTCATGTTAAATTTGGACCGGACAGCATTGTACTTATTTTTGGGCTGCAATTCATGCGGCAAGCTTTTGATGGAGATATTTCGGGTGGCTGTCCTGAGCATTTCGACTTTGTGATGTTGGGTGAGGTGCCCTTTGTTAATCCACACTTTGGTATAACAAAATTTTTCGGTCGTGCACAGGCAAATATCGTGCGACCTTAGTTCTGACTGCGAGGTTCCAGCCGCTAACCCCAGATGAGGACGAGAAGTGATATTGGTCGTTCTGCCGTATATGCATGTCTGTTGAATATTGGAATTCTTTTTTTCTTTGTTTTCTTTTGTTTGTTCTCTCGATCGGTAAGTTGGCTTGATCGAGTGGTCAGGCAATCGTTTGTGCCATTGTTGATCATACGTACACACATAGACGCCTAGTCGACTTTCGAAAGCGCAAGATCAGAAAGTCAAATATCTGGGGAAGTTCTCTCATTCAGTTGAATTTTTTGATGAATGTATATCACTTTGGATTTCTTCAAGTATACGGCTTAGCGCATGTGTTTTCCCACCGCATCAAGCGTCTTCAATATGGGTGAAATACCGAATACTCTGGGCGACGTCACGGAAAGCCCGAACATAATTGGGATATAATGGCACCTCCAAACAGGGATTCTGCAATTTGCTCGTGTTTTCTTTCCTTCTTTATATCCAATATTCCGTTTGATAGCCATTTCATCTCTTCTATTGAAGCCACTAACTGCGCTTCTCTAGTCACCGGGTGCTCATGAAACCACGGGCCCCATAGCCACCATTGTCCGACGGTCTTCAGAGACACATCTGGTATGTACACAAATGATCACTTGTTTCTTTGTGGAAATGCTTCGGGAGCTTAGAATCCCCAAAGTACACGGAATCGTACACGAGGATCCGCTTGTTTAAACTCCGGCCCTCAAGACTAGCTGGCTCCTGGTCTGCTCAGTTTTTGTGCGTGAACAGATTTCTTATTGGGCATCTTATTCAAAAGATTACACAGATACTGACAAACGGGCTGATTCGTTTAATTGAACATATGGGCTCTTGACAATGAGTTCCCTGAATCTCTCATATTAGCTCCCTATCGTTTTTTGCCCATCAGGACACGTGTCTTTGTACTTAGACTGTAATATGCAAACAAGCTGCTTCGGGGTCGGTAAATGCCTCAGTAAGGTTTTCGTTTAGTGATCTAAACGCAAAATTTCAACATCCGGTCGTATCCACAAGCTGCTGATTTATTCTCAACTAATTCTGGTGTAGTGTAGGCCGACCACGGTTCACACCAGGTGAATACGAAATTGAATGGGCAATTTAAGCCACGAGTAGCTGCAACATCCGACCATGTACACGGTGTTCAAGCCATTGCGAGTGTTTTAATACAGTGGGAAGAGTTACCCGCCATACCGTCTCCAACTGCACGATAAGTATAATGAGCCATGGTCAAATATATTTGTGAAATATGCCGCCAGGTTTCGAGCATTTAAATCCTGGGATTCCCAGCCTGCTTGCTCAGTTCTCCAAAATAAGCAGGCCCGAGCTACGTTTGCCCAAAATCACCATGAAATATTTCCTTTTATTGTGGCTTTCACTGAATATATCATCGGCTGTTGCAAAGTCTTTCATGAATCGGCCAAGCACGGCTCTAGTAGTACAGCCGATAGACATGCAGTCCCCAGAGACCCCGAGTCTCCATGCATTGTCTGCTTCGAATGTCGCAGAGATGTGTCACAGCCAAATGAAGGCTGTTTCTCCAGTCATTTCATCTGTTACAGGGGAGGACGATGGCGTCGGCGTGGCCCCTTTTGGCTCGATTTGGCAGAAGTGCTGCCAGATGAAGCGCACAATCACTTCTGCGAGGATCACTGAATCCACCAGTAACGCTTCGGGCAGCTGGACCAACGGCTGCAGTACCTCTAGAACACAGTCCGGAACAAGCACCGGCGGTGCGACCAGGACGCACTTTGCCATTGGGGTTTTGGGGTTGGTCGCCATTTGCATAGTTTAAGTGTGCAATATATTGTCATCCCCTTCGCTCACACGTGCCGACGTCCACTGGAAGACCAACTAGTGTCTGGGTTGTCTGGTCGATCCTAGTTCGCATTCAAGAAGTGGTCGCACAAATCGCTACTCATTGTTCAGTTCATTTTTAAAATAGATCTCTTGGATGTCTTCAAACGAGCCCAGCTGGGTTATTTTACGGCAAATAGACTGCTCCTGTTCGTATGTTTGTGTTCATCCAAAACGCACTCGTGGGTACCCCATCAGAACCGCCGCCCGTTGATGTCCTTGTAGTAGTTATCCTTGTCCAAAAGGTAGTACTCCTTCTCCGATAAGCCGCTTGGAATCTTGGGTGGTACGGGTGGCTTGTTCTCCTCGCCGTAGTTCTCGAGATCCATCCTCTGGAATACGGACGGCGAGAATCTGCCCTTCAGTTCCTTAGGCGCGCTCCACAACCCTTCGCCTAGGTACCCCGAGTCACGCGTGGCGCCCTCTTCGAAGCGTTTGGGTGTATTTTGAAAATTTGAGCTGGAAGACAAGTGTTCGGAGGGCGTCGGGGCGTAGTAGCGGGGATCGATCTCGTTCGGATTCACAGCATGGCTTACACGGTCAGCTGCCAGCACCGTGAGCGACTTCACCGGCTGGTCCATGTGGAACACTTTGGTCGGGAGCAGGTCGCTGGGTCCGGCGTCGAGTTGGAAGTTGTCTGCAGAAAACGGGATGTTGGTGGTGTCCAAGGATGGCAACGGCGAGTTATCCGTCACGGCTGGCGGCGGCTTGCGACGGCTTTTTGGCGGGCTCAGCAGGGTTGTGATGGCCAGCCGCTCCGGCGACTTGCTGTTGGAGAACTGGTTGTTGTATAAGCACGGGAGCACCGTGTCCACGGGCATATATTCGGATGCGGAATGCGGGGGTGGCGGGGGCGGCGCAGCGGGTAGCGGAAGGGGAACCTTTGGCCTGTTGCTGTTGTGCTCTGCAGGCCAATGGATCCCCATCTCCAACAGGAGTTCCTCGAAGTTGTCTAAGTTGTCTAGCAGGGTGGGTGCAGGCATTAGCGACTCGCTAGAATCGCTGTGCGAGAGTCTTCTCTGGCCGGGCTTGGCATCATGTGCCCAGAGCCCCGTGATGGGCTCCTTGGCCATGAGCTTGTCCTTTAACTTGGCAAACCGGCTTGTTTTCGGCCGCGTGCCCTCCACAAAAACTGCGTCGTCAGACGGCGCCGGATCGGGCCCGGCGGAGTTGAAGAAATGATGTTTTCGCGGCGGCGATGAGACAAAAACTTCGTGGGCAACTGTGTCTGGCACTGTAGGGGCCGCGGGCGCCAGATGGCGGAGCGTGTCACTATTTTCGGGGCTTCGCTGGGCCTCAGGAAGAAAGTCAAGTGCTGAGGATGAGTGTACGAGTTTTGGCGGGACCATTGGCGCGCTCGGGTAAAACGTCATCTCAAGGAAGATCTTGCCGGCGTAGCGGTCTTTGAAGGCCAAGTCGTGCCAGCCGTCGAGGATGTATTTGCCGGATTCCTGGAGGTTTGCGGGGTTCAGGAAGACGGATGCACAGTCGATGCTTGTGCCGCCGATGGGCGTCGGGTCGGCCTTGGTCTCGTCCAAAACGTCGAGCCGCATCACGGCCTTGCGGTCCCTCGAGAGCTGGAACCTGATTTCGTGGGTCCATTCTGGCGTCTGGCCGGCGCGGAAATGCGCCTGTGTTTTCTGCGCCACGGTGTTGATTCGAAGGAGCACATATGGCGACTGTTTGTCGAGTTTGCGCCTGTTCGGGAGGTGTCTTGCACGGCACACCATGACGACCAACGTGCCGTCGGCAGTGTCGGGGAATTCAGACATGGAAGGGGGTCTGCGGGAGAGAGGAGTGTTTGTGGGTGATTGGGTCAGTGGGCCTATCGGGTTCAATAGATCTGTTGACGTCTGGTCGTGTCCTGCTGGTCCTTGAGTTGGTGATTTAGTTGTGTTTTGCTGATCTTGAAGTTGGTGATCTGGTCGTGTTTTCCTGGTCTTGAAGTTGGTGATCTGGTCGTGTTCTGCTGATCTTAAAGTCGACAATCTGAACCTGTTTGTCTGATTTGTGTCTCTGCCTGAGCTGGTCGTATTTGCGCGAGTGTACGTGCCTGGGGTCTGCCCTTCTTAGACCAATGTACTACGTTCGGTCACCCGCCCTGTTCTTGCTGGATCAACAGAATCAAAAAAATGTTCCTTGATAGCCCCCTTTGCTAGACTGACTCTTTTTTCTCGACTTTTTCCGATAAGCCTGTTCTTTCCTTAACGCCTTTTGATCAGATTGGAGTTCTCTCTTCAGTCTGTGCGGATCAATGGTTCCAGCTCGTCTATCTGCTTTTTTGTTCCCTAATTTGCTGCTACTTCAAAGAAATCTATGCTGATATGGGCAAGCGGCTCGTCGGCTGCTTTTGTACTGCTGCAAAAAAGTCTATCGTGAGCGTGTGGAGATGCTCATGCAAGTAGTTGCAAATGGTTTGGCGCGAGGCTGTGTGGTCAGTTTTCCTGGAGGTGCTGGAAGGTTCGGGATGGGCAGCGGAATCTGGCGTGTTGGTTTCGATGCGGCCAAAACAAGCAGCGGGGAGCACGGACGCGAGGCCGCTGTGGATCGTTTGTTTATTTTATTTTTTGTTTTTTCTGCTTTCTGTATTTGGTGGCGGCCGTTACGTGCTGGTTTGTTTATTAACAGATCGCATCGGGAAAGACGATGCGCAGCCAGACCGGAAAGACGGCCAGTCATGTGATTGCGGTTTCCCTGGAGACGATTCTGGAAGAAATGAAAGCTGTTTTGGGGATGGAGGAGATGGAGGATGCAGCCGGGGAAAGAATCGCTGAGTCTGTGATCCGCCCAGTTCACAGTCCAATCGTCACCCGTGTCCGTGGCTGGCCGACCCAAGTCACGTGACCACAGTGCTCCGTTCGCTGGATCCAGGACGGGTTCTGTGAGCTCGGGTGCATGGTCCGGTAAGGAATCGAGCTTTGAACACAGACGTGTTTTCGGTAGTCTTTATTGAGTACTTCCAGTTTCACGGCCCTCTCTATTCTCGGCCATGCACTGGTTCCACATTCACCGATTCCACTCAGTCCTCATGAGGTGTTGCTGATCCTCCCATGCCTGATTCCACTTACTTTTCACTTCTTCCTGCTTTTCCTGTTTTGCTTTCCTGTTTTGCTTTCCTGTTTTGCTTTTCCTGTTTTGCTTTTCCCTGATTCTGAATGTGGTATTTCTCATTTTCCCCGATTCGTATTATCACTGACCTTGCTTATCCCCGTCACTCCACATAGAATCGGCCCGGTCTCCATTCCTATCTGCCAAAGCCGAGGGTCGTTCGTGAATCTACCTTTCAATTTCCATGTAAAGCATTCCTTCGCCAGTTTGCCGATTTCTGGAGTACATCGACGGCCAACAATCGTACTTCCTGGTTCCTATCTGGGCACTCGTGGTAGGGGTGGGATCTGTTTTCCAGTCTCATGTCTCTGTCCACGTCTTTCCCTCCTAGTGCTACACTGTCTCTCCATATTCTTGCCAATGGTACTGGTTCTGGTCGTTTGGCGCTTCCAAGTTTTAAGCTGCGTTCATCTCAGGGGGCTGTCTTCTTTCTGTCTTCTGCCAATCCCAAATTGCACATTTCAAAGAACGCTATTGTAGTGTTCCCTTGCGCTTCTCAATATCTAGCACATTTCTCCTGCAACTATCTCGGGTCCCTTTCATGATTGTTCCCATCGCGATGGGCATTGTTTGTGGCCATCAGTTTGGAGTATCTGGGAAAGACCCGTGAATCCAGCAGACTGTTTCCTGACGTCTTTTCTCGTCGGGCAACCCCACGCATTGATTCGTCACATATGGCTAATATCCTCTCATTCTGCATCATCATATGCTCTTGTCCGATCTCTTCTTGGTTATAGGGTGTTCCGGTCCTCGCTTCTTCCGTCTTCCGATCTTCTCGCGGAGTTCTCTTTCGCCGTGTTTTCTGAACCTCCATTTCACCAGTGGTATCGTCAGTCTCGCGGATTTCCCCGTCCTCCCACTGTCTCCTCTCCAGTCTTCCACATCTTTCCACATACCCGCCTACAGATATCTCGTTCCACCCTCTTCATTACTACTTACATGCTCCCGCGGCCGCCCTACTTGGACGTGTCAACCACGTAACGGCCCAAGATCTTGCCGGCCTCCATCAACTCGTAAATCTTCGGCAACTCCGACAAGCCGACGATCTTGATGGGGCACTTAATCAAGCCCCGCGTGAAAAAGTCAATTGCCTCGGCCGAGTCGGCCCGGTTGCCCACGTACGAGCCCTTGATGCTCACGGATTTGACCACGGCTTCAAATACCGGAGCCACCACCTTGGCCCCCGCAGGCAAACCCACCAAAACTGCCACGCCGGTCGGGCGGAGGTACTCCACCGACTGCGAGATGGCCTTTTCTGACACCGACACGTTGATGGCGCCGTGCGCGCCGCCGCCGGTGGCCGCCACCACGTCCTTGACGATGTCTTTGCTGGTTGTGTAGTCCACAAACTTCTCGGCGCCTAACGAGCGGCAGAAATCGCGCTTCTCGTCGCCCCCATCAATGGCCACTACGCGGTAGCCCATGGCCGTGGCGTACTGGATGGCCAAGGAGCCCAAGCCGCCGCCCGCGCCGGAAATACACACCCACTGGCCCGCCTGCAAGTCCGCAGTCTTCAAGGCCTTGTACACGGTGATGCCGGCACACAAGATGGGCGCCGCCTGCGCCAAGTCCGTGCCTTTAGGGAGACGCGCCGCCTGGATGGCATCCGCTGTGGCGTATTGCTGGAATGAGCCGTCGTGCGTGTACCCGGAAAGATCCGCCTCGGCGCAGTTTGGTTCGTTGCCGTGCTGGCAAAGCTCGCATTGGAGGCACGAGCCGTTCAACCACTTGATGCCAGCAAGGTCGCCGAGCTGCCAGCCCTTGACGTTTTTACCCAATGCAACGACCTCGCCAGCCCCCTCGTGGCCGCCGACAAGAGGCAACTTGGTGGCCAAGGGCCAGTCACCCTTCCAGGCGTGGAGGTCGGTGTGGCACACGCCCGAGTACCGGACGTGGATCAAAATTTCGTTTTCCTTGGGCTTGGGGACCGCGATTTCCTTGTACTGCAAGGGGCCGCCGTTGGTGTCGAAAACAACTGCTTTTTGGGTCTGGGGAATAGCCATGTTGGTGGAACTGGTGCTTTTGTTTCTGTTGGTGCTTTTGTTTCTGTTGGTGCTTTTGTTTCTGTTGATAAAACTGCTTCTGTTGATAAGACTGGTTCTGTTGATGAAAGTGGTTCCAACTGATGCAAACTTGAATCGGGGGATTTGGACTAAGCAGCGCATGAAGAATATACTGGGCTTTATAGTCGGTTTCTAGCGCCGGCACAAAGTTCGCCAACACGGGCTCCGGATATTGGGCGCATATGCACAGGTGGGCATGCCGGTGTAGGGATATGCGCTTATGCGGAAGCATCATACCCCCGAGCTGGAAAGCGACCCAGCGCTGATTTTTGAATCGGAAAAAAGACAAGAAAATACTACCCGGAAAGGCACAGTCTGCCACGATGTAGGAAAGGCAAATCCGCGGGCTTTAGGCAGTGGTTGCCTGATCTGCTTTGTGAAATACGCTTATCTCTTGGTGCATTGTGCAGGCGCAACCATGCGGCTCGCGAAAACACGCCATGGTTCGTGGCCCCTAAGCGCATGACGACGAGGGTTTTCTTGTCTGCGCTTTGTTCTTGTTTCGGCCCATGCGTTTTCTGGTTTGGCCATGTGTCTTTGCTTTTTATGGAGCCTCGCGGCCCACTAAACCCCTCCTCCGACATTGTTCGTGCCGAGTTTCGCCGGGCCCTGAGCATTTTTTTACCTCAGCCATTCGCGCGAAAGCTTAAACATACATCTGGAATAATAGGACACTCGAAAGCCGTACGCCCCCTATTCGATTCGGGCGTTGAACAGCCCGTGCCTGTTTTCCGCTTTTATTTCCGTTTGTTTCGGGGCGTACTGGTCCCACGGAAAAGGCGGGGAATCACGTGATGCTGGAAGGTGCCAGTGGTCTGATGAAGCCCTGAGTTCTGCGGGTCCGGCATGCGTGCGACATACCCTCCTCTGGGACGACAATACTATGTATTGCTGTTTGAGTACTGTTTGAGCACTGTTTGAGTGCTGTTTGAGCACTGTTTGAGCACTGTTTGAGTACTGTTTGAGCACTGTTTGAGCACTGTTTGAGCACTGATTCGATTCCTGATTCGAGTCCTGATTTGTTTCCTGACTGGAATACTGATTTTCTTTCGCACCGATTGCTTATTCGACTACTGATTCGATCACGCATTCTCTTGCCTGTTTCTCTCGACCTGGCCGTTGTAAGCTGTATTCTGTGTCCGCGCATATCCCTCTTTGTGGCTCTCTTGCTAGGTCTATTCTGTTGGCCGCATCCTGTGGCGACAGCTCAGAAAAGAACCGAAGCTGGCTAATTGCACAGCGCTGAGACAGAGACATTTCGAGCCATGTTCGAGGTTAAGTTCTGGCTCTCTGACTTTCGCAGACTGCTGCTGAACCGGGATTTGGCGCCGGTGAAACAAAATCGGGAGATTTGTACACCAGTGAAAATTGAACCGACGCCGAAATCCTAATTAATAATAACGATGCGCGACCGACAGCTGAAACGGCTGACAGTTCAACAAATAAATACCGCCAAGCAAGAACAACTGGCAAAAAATCGCACGTGGACCAGGACCCGTAAAGAAGCCGAAACAGACAAAACGCCAACAAAGCCCCTCCCCGCTTTCGGCCGGCAATACCTATTCAAACACCACAGCAAACAGCTTGAATTTCGCACCCAGCCCGCGCGGCTATGTCAGCCTACCTTGTCACTTTTCCCTGGCCAGGCGCCAATCCTAAAAGACTTATGTTTCTACTCGTCCTCTGAAAATACTCAAAATCGCCCAGCCTCCCGCCACAGACGCTAGCCAGCGCCGCCGAGACGGCCAGCGAAACAGACCGGTCACGTGACAGCCATCGCATCGCCCATGTCAGCGACCCGGCCGCATTTCCTCCCCCAGGTTTGCCCCACATGTCATTCAAAAACAAGTCGGCCAACCGGGTGCTTTTGCCGTTTGGCCTAGACTATGCCGATGTGCTTTCGCAAGGCCAGGAAACCGAGGGCCCGACGCTCGAGCTCCCCGTCCACGGCCCACTATCTACATACGAAGAGCTGTCTGCCAAACAAGCACTCGCATTGGCAAAGCTTTTGTTCGATGGCCCCTTCTTCACCGGGTCAGGGGAAAGCGTTAGTGCAAAGCCCACGGGCGACTCCATCGAGCGGTATTCTGACCGGTACAAAAAAGTCAAAAAGGTCACGCGGTCCATCGACGAGTACCCGTACCAACTTGGGATGTTCCCGGAAGAACTCTATTCTGTGATGGGGATCACCAACAAGAAAAAGAGGCTTTTACTCTCGTCATACAAGACCGACGGCGGGCTTGCGCAGCTCGCCCTGCAGCCAGAGGGCGAAAGTGCCGAGTTGATGCTTGAGAAATTGAAGAGCTTGGCCGAGGATCTCGACGCAGACCCCAACGCGCTACAAAACGAGGAGGAGGTCGAGGAGGAGGACTTTGACGATGAGTTTGAGGAGGAGGAAGACGACGACTACAATGCAGAAAAGTATTTCGACGACGGAGACGAAGAAATGGGCGATGATGGCGATGACGAGGCTGCGTTCTGAGGCTGTCTGCTGCCGACCGGCAATCAAAACTGTATACTAGATAGGAGAGTCCGAGGACTGGTGGAGAGATAGTAGTGTTGTCCGACGATTGCAGGGCCATTCCGCGACTGGATGTTTTGATATTAGAACGCGACTCCGGCTCTATTCTTGATTTGTATTTTAGTAAGTAATTACTACGGACCCAGCTTAGAGTGGTCACCGAATCCCAATTCCAAAATTTTGGAAGGCTCCGTTCATCCTCGACCTCCACCTTTTATACCTTTCGGCGGGAAACACTCACGTGACTTTACTCAGCCTCGTCAGTGCTGCCGTCGCATCCTGGTCATGTGACTTGCTTATGCGCTAACATTTGATGACTAGAGCGAGCCGCTGTGATATACTAAATCCAGAAGTACGTAGGATCTGGCCACAACAGTGCAAGCCCCGGGGCCGGTGATTTGGCCGATATGGAAACTCCAGCCTGGCCAAGTCAACCATGAACGTTTTTTGGAAAGACGACCTGCTTGAAAAGTCAGGCTACACTGTTGGAGAAACCCTAAGTGTGGGTCTGCCTTTTGTAATTGCCTTCACTACACGTGACTGATATTCCTGAAAGAAGAATCCACTGGAGCGCCGAGCCTGGCCGCCGACAACTGTAACTCCGAGGTCAAGTCGCAACTAGTGGCGGGAGCTGTCTGAAACATATATGACTTAGATTGAGAACTGATTGGATCCTGGTCTGTACAGAAACACCACTGAACAGCAAGACAGCCTGATTCGAAGGGAGGCGAAAACATCAACAGTGAGTAATTGAAGGCCGTGAAATTCTGGCTTCCTTGAAAACAACCCACTATCGATATCCTCATATGGACCACAGGCGGAGAAGAGGTTTCCGATGATTTTGCAGTGGAATAATGAATGAAAAGCTTTATGTGTCTTATGGCCAGAAGTTTCATCTAAAGGCCAATGCAACAATCTGTACTATTCAACGGAGAAAATGCCACATCCTTCAAAATTTGCCGAAGTACGACCTTTTTTCCTTGCAACATTTGAAGTGGCTACTCTTTCATCTCCAGAAATGCCAAGTTGGTTGAATTATCATTAAATTCTGGGATCCCAAAATAAAATGGTATTCTATCCCACAATTCCTTCAATGTGAAAGATACGATGTCGACTTGGTGAATCATGTAATGTGTGCGCGAATCGGACAGCCCGATTTCGCAGCCATACTTTGCTAGGCCCGACTGCAAAAATCCATTTTCCCATATAAACGGGGGTTCGCTCGTTTTTCTCCAAACTCTCTTTTACCCCTCCATCTTTCACGAACACACGCTTGATCATGATTGCACAAGTACTTTTCTGCTTCAGAATCATCGATTGCGTGTCGGAAATCGCCGGGCTCTGCCTCATTGGTTATTTTCTCTCCGTGTTCCTTCTTGAACTCTCAGAGCAGGCAAAATCTGCC
>JAGSXI010000038.1:0-42795 GCA_019285895.1 Metschnikowia australis | reverse complement strand
AGCTTGGATATCTCCGACACATACAATGATCTTTGCACAATCAACTTAAAAGAGTCCGTTGACAAAGTGGCGCTTCATCTGCAGAGCGGATACAACGACTTTTTGAAGAGCATGGATTGGTTGACTGTGAGAAAAAACGTTGATTACGATTTCATTTTGGGTAATTCATTCAATGAATTGCAAAAGGCACATGATATTGTGGGTGACTGTCGTGAAAGTGTGGAAAAGCTAATTAAAGACATTATTATGAAGGTCGCCAATTATAGAGCTGGCCGAGGATAAACGGAAAACAAATAAAACAAAGGAGCAGTGGAAGAATATTACTTAGACGTATGTTAAGGGGAGACGATAACAAAAAGAAAACAAAAAAAAAAAAAAAAAAAAAACAAGCCAAACATTCAACTCGATATATACTAGTAGCTAGAGAAAAGTATTTGAATATAGTAAACTTATTATGAATTTCCGTACGAGGCATCAAGCCTCCGGTAGAGGATATAGGCCGGGAATCGACAGATTGGGCCGCTCCTTTCAATCGCAAATCTGCAAGGCTTAAACAATGAATAGTATTATCTGCATCCTGAAAACAACATCAGGCCTAAACGTAAACAACCCGGTGGCCGCTGGAGTGGGAGAAATGATAGCAGATGCAACAAAACAGGCCCCAAATCAAAGAGAAAACAACGAGATGGGAAAAGAACATTCTGAACCAGAAGACTGTCAAACTAAGACCAGAGGGCCGTCAGGAAAAAGAAAGATGGTAGTTCGAAATGACCATCTCACGCCAAATATGCTCGCTCTTCTTTCGGACCGGACCGGTATTTCGTGTTTCCGTCTCTGGTCCGAGAATTACCCATTTGGGCCTGCGAAACTGGCACCGGGGCTTGGGCATTCGTAAATCAAAACAAGAAACTGAGTGAAAATAAAGTTATCCAGATTCCGCACTCTTGCCCCGCGCCTAAAACGTGTACTTGTCCCTATTCTTTCCTCGTGAACATTGGGGTCACGAGACTGCCCAGGCCCGGATCCCGTCTCTAACATTGTGTGCCAAGATTTCTGCTATTTCGTTTTCATCCAGTTCATAATAAAAATAGCCTTTCTGCTTCCTTTGGCCTTTCACAGATAACCCGAGAAAGTGATCCGCGGATAGCGTGCCCGGCTTTTCCGTATCTGCAGCCAAAAACAAGAGCGCAAGAAGGGAAAAAAAGAAACACACCGCCAGAACAAAAGTAGACCCAGGCTCTGCATGTAAACTCTTTAGATCAGATGCTTTTTATTGGCATACTTCAGAAAATAAACAAACAACGCACTCCGGGCAGGCTACACTTTGGGAATCGTTTCAGATAGCTTGCATGGATCGCTCTTATGCGCTTTGATCGAGTGTGAAAATCATCTACCTGCACTTTTTGACGAAATCTCCCTCTAGTTTTTGTCGAATAAGTTTCTTTCTCGGGGTACTTCAATATTCGTTGCACCCTGAATCATCGAGTACTGGGCACAAGGCTCTTACTTTATTGTAATGCGTGTGCTTTTATCTTTAGCAGCAAACACGATATACGGATCAACTTTAAACTTGAAACTTCCATTTCACTTTGCTGAATCGGAGTGTTTTGAAAAACTTCAATAGGAATTATACCAAAAAGCAAGCGAGTTCAGAATATGCAATAGGTATATCTTCTGGTCTGCAAAAATAATGACTCCGGCGTGGTTCGAACACGCGCATCTTACGATAACAGAACTTGAGTCTGCCGCCTTAGACCACTCGGCCACAGAGCCTTTTCGACTTTTTCAATAGGAAATGACACAGACTTCTGACATCTTGTACGTAGTACAGGAGTACAGGAACAAAGAGTCTTGGCATCCCTCAATCTTGACGTGTAGCTTCCTAGAACGGACGCCCCTGAGGATATATAATGGGGCGAGGATTGCGGACCCCGAAGATAGGAAGTTAAGCCTTTTTAGATATCCAGAATACTACAGATAGACTAAGCCTATTCATTGAGGCTGAACTATCTATAAACCTATCTGATAGTAGTTAAGAGACAGCTCGACCCTGTTTCATAATAATTTCTCAACTTCAAGGTTTATTTTATTTATGTACTTGATGTCCTGTCATATACATAAAACGTATAGTGGAATTGTACATACTGAGAAGATGTGCTGATTAACTCCAAGTTTTTAGTTTTTCGAAGGCCAAGTGACAATCTCTGTTCGTGTGGTACAGCGGATTAGACATCTTAAACAACAGTACCAAACAATTGAGGCACGGTTTTGGTCCCCAGTTCGTCAATTCACTACAAAGAAGCGAATTCGTGCCACGAAGAATGCCCAGGCAGTGATTAATGGAAGGGCCGGGCTAACCTGAAGTTTTGGAGCTGTATGGAGGCAGTTATATAATAGTTCATGTTTGTTCCCCCAACCAGACGAATTTCACAAATA
This sequence comes from Metschnikowia australis, assembly GCA_019285895.1. Lineage (NCBI taxonomy): Eukaryota > Fungi > Ascomycota > Pichiomycetes > Serinales > Metschnikowiaceae > Metschnikowia > Metschnikowia australis. The sequence continues at coordinate 40,359 of JAGSXI010000038.1, read as the reverse complement.
AACTCTGTTTAGACGTCAAGTTTCAGCGATACGGCTAATCTAGAAAGATTTTAAACCCCTAGGAATTGGCACACGTCGAAGAAAAATAAAAAAGACGATCTCAAAATGTACACGGAGTGATTCGGAAACTGATTCAGACGCTTCAAAAGTATACCCATTAAATTGACCTTATCGAAATGCGGACCTCCAGCCAAACGACACATTGCGAACCCATCCCCCAAAATTAGTTCTGAAAAGAAACCCTGAACACAACCGGCCAAGGTTTTCCGACGTACGGAACCTGGTCTTCAGTAAATAAAAGACATGCGTTGAAATTAGCGTTTTGAAACCATTGCGTGAGTCCTCCAAATACCTCGCCAAAAAGCTCGCTGCAAGGAATAAAGAAAGTCTAATAATGAAAAAGAAAGTCTGATAATGACTACCGATGGGGCGAGACGTTCGGTCGAGGATATGAAATCAAAAACATCCGACTCAAAGGCAAAAACACAACGCGTCCTTGGAAATTCAAACTACATGAAAAACATGCCGGGTCATGTTGGACGCCTTTGCAAAAGACCTTGAGACAAATAGAAGTTTTTCAACAATAGCGCCAGGAGATCAATCTACAGCTGGAACCAAGCTCCTAAAAAACCGAGAGTTTTTTGCTGGGCCCAAGCCGACTCTCACAGAAAGCAGGTCAATACCTAATCGAACAATCACTACAGGGAGGCAATGGCAAACTTGGTATCGTTCAGCAACTTGAAAATCACACCCTGTGGGCATAAACTGTGGGTCTAAAACAACATCCCGCTCATAATCCCAACCGTCTGCGGGGAAAATCATTGGCTCGGGCGGGCCAACAGTTATCAATGCAAGAGCTAATGGCCGCAAAATACCGCAGTTCCTGAAACGGGAAATTAGGAGAGCACGCTGGCACTCAGAAAGCAATCCAATTCCATCCGACAGAGATACTTGCCCAAGTTTTTAATTTTCTCCGCTGCCAATATTGAGTTTAAAATAAATTCAACTGAATTCCATTCCATGCAGCAGAAAATGTTCAAGTAATGGCAATGCTAATATGCTTGGGGCGCGGTATACATAAGTGCTATCCGAAACAAATTCGGAAGATGGAACCGTTTCGAAATATTTCGGGAAGAAATCTTGTGCACCGGATTACGGGTTCGACATGTACAGCTCTTTGAGTTATTGAGTCATATCTGACCACTCGGTGAGCTTATCCAGGAGTTCTTGTTTCTTGCATAGATTAATGAGTCATTGACACACACATTGACAAAGTCTCCAACTCTCTCTTGAACTCGCTTTTTATCAAAAACGTCAAGAGCCCTCAATTGAAACAAATTCTTGGAAACATTCAACACGACGATGGAGTGACAAAAAATTGAAAACGACCATGTACCATGCTGGTCCTGTGAAAGGCGTCTCACCGAACCCCGCAGCTAGTCTTGGTGTTGGGTACAGCCGATGAATCTTTCTAATGGCGGTCCATAGAACTTCTATAGAAAGAAAGCCCTGCTAAAAACCCAGCAAACCAGTTACTCCCTATGGAGGTATAGCTCGGGAGATACCACCGGCTGCAAAATATACTATAGCTAATGGAATCTAGGGCCGTGCATACCCACCCTCTTCTTTGTAACGGCAAATCCTGATGATAGACCTTCTAACCGATGTTAGTCAACGTTGCAAAACCAATATACAATACGCTCTCAAAGTGATATTTGTTTTCTTTTTGTTCAAGGCCTTTCCTTTTTTCAACGATGAGGTATCACATGATATGCTCTATAAGATGCCTATTGTCCCACTTGTGCCTTCTAAATCAATACAGCTACTGTGTGAGACCTGTTCGATAGTTGTAGCTGTAAGATTAATCTTGAACAAATTCGTACCAAAGATCACGAATCAAAAAGTAATTGAAAGAGTTCAGAGCCGCAGTTGATACTGAACACTTCTAGACAAGAAATGCAAGGATTGCTCTATTCATTGGGTTTTCAGGTAGAAAAAGCAGGCATTAATGATTTTGTAGTGCCAGCTTGTTTAAGTGTATGGATATATTGGACGCATCATCTTCAAAGGGTAGCATGAGAGAGCACTATGCTAGTGGAGATACTTATCTCAGATACGAAGGTTATCCTACTATGATGATGGAGACCATAAAAAGATTTCACCAGATATATCTACACAGTTGGGTTGATCTTGCGACGTTAAGCAAACATGGGAATTCAGCATGCACTTTTGAATCATGCTTATACTTTGGTCAAAAGGTCTATAAAGTTTTTCTTACGGACCTAAAAGACAAATTTATCGCTCTTTGTATATATTTTTTTTGAAGGTTTCATGTTGTCCCAGATTCAATTTCAGATGTCTTCTTTAGATATTGTGTGTGCATAATTTGGCTTTCATCCATATTTTGGAGATGCTTCAATACAGCTGAGCCAGCCCCTGACCGATCATTATCATATTCCATAACAATTAATTATCTTGTATTTTCGTATACTTGGTGGAGGCAAAATATATTGTCTGTGAACTGGGTTTTGATCCGGCAAATTATTTCGAAATTGTTCCAAAAAAAAATCTTATGCCTGTTTCTCTCAAGTTTATAGCTTTGTTCGAGTTCTCATATGTTCGAGATAAACGGCTTTCTCAAACTCTTTGAAGCCTTTGACGCAACTGTTATCCATGTAGGGCAAAATCTGGCATCCCCAAAATCCAGCACATCCATTTTTTAAGTCCATCCAGAAGTATAAATTACCAAGCCCTGCCCAGTACAAAGCACCTACTGGTCTTCCGGTCTCCACTTCTATACCACTGTATCCACATCCAGCCAAGCTATAACCATTACTTGGGTCTGAAAATGGAATGGGGAAGTTAGTGGCTTGGCCTGAGGGAAGATGATTCTGCACCGCATATTCCACCGTTTCTTTAGTCAATATGCGTGCCCCAGTATCGGGACTTATTCCATAGTTGAGCCAAATCCTCATAAATTTCAAATAGTCACTTACAGTGCCGAAACAGCCTTGACCACCCATATCAATTTCTGAAACAAAAGGGACTGAAAGCTTCTTTTCAAATAATTTCAAGCTGCCTTTGGTTCTATGATGTAAACACATCATTTTCAGCGGATCGCTTACTTCAAAAGTACAGCTTGTCATATCGGCTCTCGAAAACACATTTTCGATAAGAAATTCAGATAGCTTTTTGCCCGAGACTGCCTGGACTATAAGTCCAAGCCAGTCATAGCTGTGTCCATAAATCCAGTCTGACCCTGGCTCGAAAATAAGTGGCATATTTGAGGGACTAAACAATCGAAGCAGAGGAGAGAAAAGCCGCTTTTTCGAAACAATCTTCGAATAATCATCATTGGTAAAGCTGTACGCGAACCCAGAGGTGTGAAGCAAAAGGTGTCTTACAGTGATATCCGTATCTGGAAGTTTTGGCACAGATGTCAAATCTCCAGTTTCTAGATCAACTTGATCATGGTCAACAATTCCAAAGCTTCCGAGTATTGGGAGGTATTTTTTTGCTGGTACATCTAAATCGATTCGTCCCCGCTCCCACAAGATGAGTACTGCCATTGCAGTCATGGGTTTCGTGCAACTAAAGAAACACAACATGTTATCAGTTGAAATTCCCTCACCTGTTTTGATGTTCCTGACTCCTTTAGCAGAGAGGAGCTTTGTTTGGTTTCTGTCAGTGTATCCGGCAATAACGGCATTGATATCAGGCACATCAGCACCATCTTTTGCAGTCACATACTTCGAGCATATATCCTCGAGTGCCAGCATTTTTCTGCTTCCGAGATCAATCACTTCACAAGGATTTGCTTATCTGGCAATGAGATGCTAGCTCCTGGAACTGGGGGAGAGAATGCGTTCGAGTGTTTCTACAAAAGAATAAGAAGTGTCCTGTTTTTTCGCCGCCTCGGATGTGATTTTGTATCACGTGTCTGAATGTGGGGTAAAATAAGATACGGCCACGGCACGTGACCGAATCTGTCCCGTACCATCGGGCGGCCATGTACGCGTTGTGCATATACTGGGTAGAATGATTACTCTGCTTCCGATGCTCGACTGATTACACAAGTGGGTATAGCTCCCTTCTTTATAAAAAGGAAAGTTTCGCTCTTTTCTTCTTAAAGAACTCAAGTTTCTTGCAAGAAGCAGAGTATCTATGTTTGACTCTCACTTGGCACTATTCTGAACCAAACAGTCCTTTTCGATAGAACATTCTCTCTTGGGTAGTGTCTTGAAAATCTACCCCCTCAGTTATTTCCTAACTCCCTCTTTATGTTTTAGTTTGCCCCGGATCCCAAAATTCACTGCGAATGGTTCCTTGCGTAGGATGTGAACCAACCATTGGCAAAGCAGTTTGCTCCATCCAGCCGTACTTCATGCACCTGCGCCGAATCAACTTTCAAAAACGTTTTGATGTAATTCAGTCTGATTCTGTTTCCAGCACAATTGGCTTCGCTCAATGGGAGATTTTTGATAATCTGAACTTAAATACAAATTCAAAAATGGCTTTCACTCGAGAATTCTGTCTTTCCGAATTGGAACCTAAAAGATATGAAGAGACATGGTTTGAACGAGAGGATTGAAGTCGAATTACTGTGAGCTCTAATCCCTCCAAAAAGCAACACGCTAAATATTGCTCTAGGAAGTCAATAGTATTTTGAGATACCGTAAGAAAAAATTCCATATAGTACCGTATCTTCACCGAATTTGACCTGTTTTGGTCACTCCGATTCTGGATCCACCAGTATTTTTGTGGGCCCTAAACTCTGGGACAGTTGTTCACTAGCTTTGAAACTTGTTGATGCCAAAATGCTGTAATGCACCAAAACTATTGTCACCTCGAAGCGACTCAGACCACCCCTTGAGATGCTTAAGCCACTTGAACAGCTGGGTCAAAGGTATTGTTGTGATGATGCACGGGAATTTCAGAACTTCCTCACTTATTCTTTTTTTTGTCGAAGCCAGAGAGGTTTTCGATGAAAGGATTCAAGCACGTGCCTAAATGGGGACTTCCCTCTAGTACAAATTCCTAAAGCACAAGATCGAAAACAACAATTTCACCAGGAATAACAGAGTATTATTCATGACTGATTACAGATTTCACGGGACGTGGATTCGAAAAAGCAAATAAAATCAGAGCTGCCATTACCAGATTATTATTCGCGAGTATGCATGTGCGCGACATGGGCTCACGAATGCTTCCGAAATTCTCGGATGCAAGTTGGGATTTAATGCACTTTCTCATTTATGGCTGACGGAGAGGTTTAAAAGATTATTTTAACTTGGTCAGCCCAAGCCTCTACTATAAATGAAAACATACTACACTCACATAGCGATTGAAGATTCGTAGTTTTTTTTTTGAGCACGAATAAAATTTGCGATAACGCTGAAAATGGATACAAAAACAATATATTGCTTATTTTATGTCGGAATTCTGTTCGTCACTTTTTTTCAAATATCTTTCCTACGCTAACCATTGTTTCTCTGGCACCCTTCTAACCGATAAGAGATCATTCGAATGGCTAAAAATCAAATGCCGCAGGGAATTCAGACGGAATTAGGAGGTAATTTAATCTGTTATTTGTTTATACCGGCTGCCGCCACACAATTGTCTTCGTATTGGGAATCGAACAGATACTTTGACAGAACCACGAGCAGCATTCGGTATACTAGGGAAAATCAAAAAAAAAATCAAAGTGATTGAATAGCTTTAAAGCTGCGCTGAATATATTTTGAGGATTTATGTATGTGCGACTCTAGTGCTCCAAGATGCGTAAGTTTCCGGTCACGACAACGTTTTCCAATACGGAACCGTTTGGAATTTCGATAGACTCATTGTCGTTGACAACAATGATGACCGTGCCCTTCAAGGTCACGTTTCTACCCAACTTTACATTACCAGTTATGGTGAGATGGTCCAACTCCAAGATCTTAGGCATGTGAGGAAGTCTCTTCTGGAAATCATTGACCTTCTTGAAGTGAGAGCCTAATTTAATCAATGGATTAGAGAACCCGTCTCTTGTAGGATCCAACTTCAATGCACCGTGTTCAAGGTAGAATAAGTCAGACTTCACTAAAAGCAAGTCTGAACAAGTCTTGACTGGCAAGAACCTGGACCTAGGCACAACAACACCGTGAGCGCCCTGGAAATGCCTGATGGCAGCACCGACAGCTGTTTCCAACTGTACGACGTTGATGTCTGATGAGCCCTTCGAGATCGTCTTGCTGTTGGGGATGATCTCAGATTCGATGCTGTTACTCTCAACCAAGTTCTTGACTGCCTTCAAATTGATCCATAAGTTGTTGGTGTTGAAGTACTTGAACTTCTTAATACTCTTGAACTCCTCAACATGTTCCTTGGGCACCTGTGCAATTTCCAATAATCTGACCTGGCCGTCATAGTTGATCAAAGTACCACCCTTGACATCAGCTCTGGTCTTGTCGGTTAATTCCATGATGTATTCAGCGCCGGTCTCTATCATGTGGTTCAACATGTTGGTGTCGACGGTTGCACCCAAGTTATCTCCGTTAGACACGAACAAAATCTCTCTGCCCTGGGCCAAGAGCGTGTCCAACTGTCCAGAAGAAACCAAGCTCTCGAACAAGTCACCATGTCCTGGTGGGTACCACGTCTCCAAGTCGTCGTCAAAGGATTCCGGCACGGGCAACAAAGAGTCCTTGAAGATTCTGGGGTAGCGCGATTGGTTGAACGTTTGCACACGGATTCTGTGGCCCGAGTACTTCTTGATGATTTTGGCGGTGTCTGCGTCGGTGTTGAACGAGTTCATCAACAAGAGTGGAACGTCCGTGTCGTACCTGCGGTTCAAATGCTCGATTTGCCTGACGGACAAGTCCAAGAACGTGTTGCCGTCTCTCACCTCAATGACCGACTTGGGGCCCACGCAGCCCATGGAAGTACCCAAGCCACCGTTCAACTTCAACACAGCCAACTTGGCCAAGTTGCTGGTCTCTTTCTCGGGTGCCTCAGGCAAGTCTGCGTATTGCACGACCTCGCTGGGGCTGGGAGACTTGATGCGGTCCCATTCCAATGTGGAACCAGCCGCCTTGTCGGCGACGTATCTTCTGAACAACGCGAAAAAAGAGTCCATTTCGTTTTCGAACCGGCTTTGCTCGTCCTTGTTACCTACGGTATCGGCCAAGCTGTTCAACGCGTTACGCATCAGCGACGCAGCCATGGTGGTGGCGGTGTTGTCAAAGGCCTATGATTTGTTAGTAGCAGAAAGTGGAATCACGTGAGAAGGGGCGGACGACTCTTGAGCAAGAACATGCAGCAGGATGAGATCAAGGGCGGCTCTTCTATGTCCGACGGATTAGCCAGCAGACCAGCTTGATGGAATTGCAAAGGGAGAATGGAAGTTGCTTCCGAAAACACCTCTGGGCCCACATGCGAAAAATGCCAAAGCGTGAGTATGTGCGAAAGCACACATAATCTGAACCTAGGGAACATGGGTGGGGACTTGGTGAGATGGGCTTCACACACAGAATAGCCGCATGAGGCTTGCCGGAAGATTGACAGTCAGATCTCTGATTAAAATTGGCCACATACATAGGAAGACTGGGTTTTGGTGTGTTTCTTCATTTTGTTGCTATGGGAAGAAAGGCGCTGGAAATTGGCGGGGATACGAGGCCGGCTTTATTTGTGAAGCCGGGTCGCGTTTTGGGCACACACCCGTGCCCTCAACGTGCGCCAAAAAACATTAAAATTAAGAAACGTATGATCGAATTGGCAAAACTTTCGGGGAAATGGCAAAGCGGGGTGCAGGAAGCCGATTGCCTGCCATGATCCGTTAGACCGATCGTAAAAATATGAATTTGACAGCCGTTCCAACGACCTGTCGACACCATTGTGCTTGCTAAAAGAACAATAGATCACCCGGCTGAACCCTCGTTGCACACCGGCAAAATTACGGATGTCTCATGCCTGAATGAAGGTTCCATTGCCAGGAACTCCTGCATGCATGAGTGGAGAGTCGTCGCGCGGTGGCCCAAGAATCTCTTCGAATGAGCTGTTCTGTATGGGGAGCCGGAACCGCTCGCTTGGGACGCGACCTGACTTTTGATACGAATAGCCTGATCCCGTAATTTCATTTCGCCACGGACCATTGCCCTGGTACACAGCGGATGCGATTTTTTTCGAATTACTTCAGCACTGTTAATTTCAGAGAAATCCAGCTGCCGGATTCCAGGTTTACTCCATCTGCCTGACTGCCAGGCGACGCGCAGAACGTGTTGTTTTGGATTTTTCACTCCTGGCCGACCACCTGAAAACAAAGGCGTAGACAGTTTTGAGACAATCAGGTATTCCGGAGAGGCAGAGTCACAATGCGTCACAAGCTGACCTAGATCCATCGTATTTGTTAGCATGTGGTACTTGCACACGCCTTTTTTGGTAGATTCATTGATCGAAGAGCAAAATATACAAACATACAAATGATGTATGAAAAAAATCTGAGCAAAACTGTTAGGTATTAACTCTGATAGTTATGCCTTCTATACTAATTGGCAAGTATAGATATTGATTGGGTCAATATATACGTAGTAGATAATTCGCTGCTGCCGAAAAACCGGGCGACGCCCGTTTTCCGGGTCACTTCTATAGTCCAGATTTAGCATTGTTCTTGACCACTCGTGTTGGGTCGGAAGCGACAATGCTTGGCATCCTTTTGGGTCTGGAGCAATGATGCTAGACCGCTAAAGTAGGAACGCCGACTGAGGCTAGACTCAGGTGCGTAAAGGTAGACCTGACAAAAACTGGTTTTGTTCGGTAATAAACTAGACAAAAAAGATCATAATCATTAGATGATGTTTTTTCGTCAAAAAGAAACCTCCGATACGGGGAGTCGAACCCCGGTCTGGACGGTGAGAGCGTCCTGTGCTAGCCGTTACACCATATCGGATGGTGTGGTGATTCTTGCATCCAAAACAATATCTTAACGACTTTGAAAAACTAGAAAAGAATGGGTCTTACAAAATAAAGAGACATCTACTCTCCCAAAGTAGCATCATATTATAGAGTGTCACTGAAGAACCAAAAGAAAAACCTGTAATAAATAGCTACAGTGGCTCAGGTGAGAAGGCGCGAGAACCAATTCACGAAATCTCCCAAAGAGGATAAGACCCCTCAAAAAGACTTCTGCCCATAACCAATGTCAACCACTTGAATAAAGCTAACATCGCACGCAAGGTCCAATACACAAACGACGCGTGCCAAGAAGACCGTGCAGGCTGCGTAAACGAAAAGAGACGGATGATTTTGACACTAGGTTCTTAACTTGGAGCTTTTTCTCAGGCACATTGGTCCGATCAGAATAAGAAAAACTATACAAAAAGCTTTGAACAGCTCTCAAATATGCACCTAGTTATACAGGCAGCTAGAAAGCTTATTTATATTTTGGGTGCATCCGATTAATGGTTTGAAAGCTTTTCATCTATAAATTAGACCCACTCAATGTTATATACTTGATTCTGAGTAAGTAAAAGTATGTTTCTAGTTTGATGTCATAGATATTCCCAGGTTGGTCCGCCATGACTGACCTGATGGATTGAACGCAGATACCTTGCAGAGTTTATGCAAGATTGACACGGAGGGAGGTTGAAGTACATAATCTAGTCAGGAAAAAAGAAGACTAGAAAAAAGAAGAGAAGCTCGCTCAGAGCAAATGTGCGGCTCTCCTATAAAGTTACTCATCATCCTCGGGCTGGGTCGGACGCAAATCTCGAACTCCCATTGCGCTAAGAGCCTGAACCTTAAGGCTAACACTAAATAAGACCTTGAATTATCTACCAGATCCGATCTGAAAATCCAGCATTCCTTAAAAGTCGATACACCGGGAGTAGCAACGTATGCGATGGTCCGTCCCGGTATCTGAGGTAGCTGATACTTAGGTGGTTACTGAACGTAGTGTATTATAACTAAGACTAAACAACCGCTATCCTCCTAGAATCCGATGTCCAATCTCCCTTGTTTATATAGCACCGACTTGCATATGATTGTGTGCGGTATTACATGACTGGCCGTTCAGTCAGGAGCCAGGTGGGCTGGTGAGTTCATGACATTGTATGTCAGAGATGAGCCGCATACATATCAAGTAGAACCACCAGCCCTAGGATACCTGCCTGGCCTATAGGAGCCAAGTTGCACTTCTAGGCATAAGCAATACGTCCTCCTATATCTCCAATAATTCTGTAGACTAAAAGCGGGAAGGAAGTCTAGTCATGGACTCCCGATATTTGCTCGCTCTATTGTCACTAAGTTTATATTTAGTCTGATTGGGATATTTTATCAACAAGTTACAGTGGCCGAGTGGTTAAGGCGACACCCTGCTATCAAGCGGTTCAGGTGTTGGGCATTGCCTGCGCAGGTTCGAATCCTGTCTGTGACGCTTATTTTTTCCCTGATTCTTATTAGCTTCCGAGCCTTAGATTTGGATCTACGATTTTTGTGATGTGACGTGATGCCAGTGTTTGTTATATATTTCGCTAGCGCTCATTTGCATATCATGCATCACCGCTCTGTGCAAGAAAAATGGTTTTCTATCACTTGTATCCTGGCTCCGGGTCTAGAAGCCACATGTTCAAGTACTTGAGAAACCTCTCTATATCTGTTTTCTTGTGTTTGTAAACAAGGCCTCGGTTACCTTCGCTTACACTGCCAACGACATCGTAAGAGCACCAGTAATCATTGACTGAGCCAAAGCCACTCACGTGCTTGACCGGCAAAAATGGCTGGCCTTCTTTGTTGATAATCGGGTTTTCGACAGGAATGGGCTGGAGTACATCCCGTATGTACATAATGTTTTTACCCGCAGTTTCCCGGGCCAAGGTATCATCGCTCTCCACGCCTCCCCCGACGACACTGGCAGTCGTGAGTTTTTCCAGCACAGCTGCTACAAACTGTGGTATTTTTAGATTCTCAAGCTGGTGTGAGGTCACGTAGAGTAAACTTTCATCATCGCCGGAAATCTGGGACCACGAGCTAGAGCAGAGCTCTTCGGCATACGACTGAGCAGGGCGATTTTCACTTGGAGTGAGAACACCAGGCGAAGAAGCATAAAACCTGTTGAAATGTACGAAATCACAAGTGCCTGCCAATTCCTGACCCAACCAAAGAAGCTCCGGGTTAAAATGATTGGAGATGTCGTACTTGGGCTTGAGAATCGAATGAAATGGAAACACACTGCTTAGTAAGAGACCCAGTATTGCTTTTTGTTTGTTGAGGACCGCCATGGATGGGTCTAATAGCCGCTGGAACCCATATTCGGTGACACGGTTCGTGTGTATTCTGATTGGCGACTTGAAACCAAATAGTAGTGATTCTTTAGGATCCACGGCTGCGAATTTATTCACTAGCTCGTTGACTTCAAAGAAGCCTGGAGGGAAAGGATTCGGCCTGGAATCAAGCAGAGGGCGATCTTTGAAAAATAACATACCCTGACTCTGAAAGTTTTTACTGTCAAAAAGAGAGGTTAAGTTTGTTTTCATGGGGATGGTCTGCGGGAGTAAAACGACAAGGTTCTCAAAATGGCTGAATATCACTGCGAGAGAGTAAATAAGATTGTCGCTGATGACGGCTTCTTCTCTGATAAAATGATTCACATTGAGGAAAATTAGTTTCTGTTTTTCGTAAACTATGCTGGGGTCCACTGTATCTTCACCGGAGAGAGGTTCACTTATGTCAGACTCTGCTGCTTTTGTAAGGAAATCAAGCCTTTCCTGTGATATTGTTTTACTACCAGCAAACGCAATTTGAATTGGTAGCTTGTTTTCCTGGACCCGAAGCACTCGGATTAATCTCGCCACGCGGTTGATTTGTATGGATGTTTGCGAGTCACTAAGGACAGGTATTAAAATCCCATTTCCTTTCTCGTTGGCGACGAAAAGCTCTTCAAAAACTCGATCTGCGTTTTTGAGCCACGGAAGGAGGTACTGAACCACGGCTTTTGACTTATTGCTTTTGAAATCGGGTGGGACTGAGCCTGTAGCGATGTACTTTCCAAAGATTCTGAGATTACGGATGTGGTCAACAAAATTCTGTTCGAGCAGGCTGACTAACATCGACTCCTTCTGAAATTCATCAAGCAATCTCTCGGTATGGCCATCGTTGATTTTTAGACCTTGGTCGTGGAGAGTTCTCCTGAGTTTCTTTTTTGCTTGAATCATCCACTTCGACTGCTTATAAATACGAGGCTCAGAATCGAAATCAGAACGGGGGCTCACAAGCTGAGATAGTGGCGTTTTCAAGAGCTTCTTCCAATACTTGGCGCTATTTCTAGCCACGTCGGGGCGATCCAGGTCTGGCCAGTTCTGAAAAGCTGGAACCCGAAAGTACTTGCGTGCTTTTACGATATCAAAATTTCCGGCCGCCTCGGCGGAAATATCTCCCGGAGAACTTTGGGTAAACTGAAGACCGAGTGATATGCATAGCCCCACGGCAACGAGAAGAGCCACCAATCGTAGTCTCCGCCTATTTTTACCGGTAAAACTGAGCATCTTACTGTGTGCCCGAGAACTAGCGAAAGTAGATGGGTCAGCGATGCTTGGATTTCAATGCGAAAATGGGAGAACGGACCTGGCGGTGAGGCTTTGGGATATAAGTAGGTGCGAATCTGGAGCTTCATTTTTCTCCTTCAATCTAATTTTCGCTAGCATATTTTGTATTGAAACGGAACGGGCGTTTTAAACCAATGACTCTGTTTTTTCCTTTTAGCACCACTCTCCATACTCTAAGCCTGACTGTTGTGTCACGTGCATCTGTTCCAAGCGCCGACTGGTATCACCTCAGGGATAGTACATCGGCCCCACTCTAAACACCAATAAGACTGTGGTTGTCCAGCAAGGTTTCTCTCTTAGTACATCTAGTCTAGGGTTGTAGAACATCAGAAGGAACCCATCCAAGCCTAAATTCAAGGTACAGAATGCGGCTCATTCCCGATCACAATTCTTGGTGGGTGTCATTATCCCGTGGTTGAATCCGGGCGCAACTTTCCTTTGGACGTTTGCAAGCCATTCTTTGTAGACGGCGATTTCTGTATCACGCGCTTCTACGCTCAAACCGTCTCTCTCTACGGCTTCCAAGTCAGCAGTCCAAGCTTGTAGTTCTTCACGGGTTATTGTTGCTGTGGGGGGCACGACACTTCCAGGCAACTTTGATAACAATTTGCCGTAGTCGGTATTTAGCGTGATTGGCCGGGGCGGCTGAAAAGCTGGGTTCCGAATGAGTGGCACTTGCTGTAGCCAGGCATCAGCTAGAGGTCAGTAATGGGCTCCAAATTTGGGGGAAGAAAAGATCATTGGAGTAGGGGAGACTACGAAGTCCCCTCAGACCGAGAAAGACACCACAAGCTGACATACGCGTATCTGTCCCGTTCATAAAGAAGTGTTTTGTGCTGCGGAGAAGGAGTTGTTCGAATGCTGAAGTGCGAACCATTTCGGAGGATGTCTAGGCGGTGTTATATTGTCAAAGTACATCGTTAGCTGGGAAATTCGAGCACGACAGAAAAACCAGTTAAAATTTCAAGCAAGATGGAAAAGTCAAGCCAGAGAATCGGAATCGAAATCTTTTTTCTGGCAAGCTACTTGAGTTATCAGCTGAGCTGAAGCTGAATACTTTCCGGCACCCGCTCTTGGTATCTCTTCATTATTCTTCCACCGCTCGCCTACTATCACGCACTTTCTACAGCCAGGCCTTGATTTCCATTATCTGCTATTACATTTAGTCGTTTCTTATCTATAGTACAGACCCCTTCCACTAATTATCCTTGTAATGACGGATCAAAATGTATGCATTTTCCTGCTTCAAATTCGACAACGAGCGGTAGCCACCCTCCAAACGCATCAACAATCCACCAAAAGAAATGTACACGGCCATTTTGTCGTTTTCCGAGCTTTCTTCAAACTTGTACACTGTACCGTACATTACGTAATCGTAGTCATCTGCCAATGAGCGGTCACCACGCTTAGGAGGTCTCCATGATCCGTTAGAAGTCATCATGGAGGAGTCGTTGCCCAAAGAGGACGCCAATGTGATTGTCAACGAGTCGTTGTCTTTCACAGGGAACAACTCACTATTGATGTCCAATGTGATCTTCACTTCTTGGGAAGTGGAAGACTGGCCCTCGATACGGCTGACTTTGGTGTACCGTGCCTGGTCGACAGAGTCGATCACAAACATGTCTTCAAACAAGATACCCGACATTTTTGATGTGTTTTAGTGTGAGGTGAAGCTGGTGGCAGCCATCATCGAAAAATTGGATGCACGAAGGTCTGCCCCATTGAGAATGTCACGTGACTGGGGTCATCTGACGAGTTCTTGGCGGATGTGCGAGGAGAATGCCGAGCTACAGGTTTCATTGACACGGAAAAAACAAATGCTGACATTATCCACATGATGCAGCATGTCATTGTCAAGACGAATGCGGTGCCTATACGCTTTGCAGGATCCAGGTGTGATTCCAGTGAGTATCGATATCACGACTTCACACTTTTAAAATATTTCGGGCCAGCGGCCACAGTAATTGAGCAGCACTAAAACGACAGGCAGGGTATCGGAAATCTGTAGCCATATCTCCAGTACTGCAGTACTGGCATATTTCCTGCCTCAAATGGATGTTTAATGGTCGTGGGGGCTCGGTTAGTTAACAAAAAAAGCACAAACATGGAACAGGGGATCTAAACATCTGTTCGGGTTACAAAGTGTAAGTCCAAGTTGGGCAGCGAGACGGATCGCCGATGGAGAGAAGGGATGATCCCTGTTATTCTTTCAAATCATTGGCGCCTTTTCTGCCGTGACGTTTCGAGATCTTCTGAAAACCTGATTGCAAAACTAATATCGTACTCGTCAGTCTACGAACCAAACTATTAATCACTCATAAATTCGGATTCAATTAGACAAGAACAATACTCTAGATCATGAATTCCAAGAGACCTTCTGGAATCTAGACCAATTTGGTCAACAACTTTCCTCTTGGCTTATCTTCCCCGAACAACTTGATCCAGACTTCTGGAATCTTCTCTAGAGGGTTTTCGAATTTCGACACATCCTCGATGTGGACACCTTCTTCTACAGTGACCTTCCCGCTCTTGATCACGGCCACAATATCTTCGACCGCTTGAGGGAACTCTGAAAAGAAGTCGAAAACGATGAAGCCCTGCACAGTCAAACGGTTGCTGATGATCTCGACCCATGCACTGACATCCATCTTGGAAGCGTCGTTGTATCCAGAGATAGCGCCACAGGCAATAATACGACCGTATCTCTTGGTACGCTTCAAAGCATAATCCAACATGTCGCCGCCAACGTTGTCAAAGTATACATCGAAGTGTTCGTCACCGATAAAGTCATCAATCTTCTTCTTATAATCAGCATTTCTGTAGTTGACACAAAGGTCAGCACCCAATGACTCCACCCACTTGCATTTGTCGTCAGAGCCGGCAATACCGACAACCCTGGACGCCTTGAAGAAGTGCTTGGCAAGCTGAACAACCATCGAGCCCGTAGCACCGGACGCAGCAGAAACAAGCACGGTTTGGCCTTCTTTGAATTGGCCGATTTTTTTCAAACCGAAGTACGCAGTCAATCCAGTGAGACCGATAGCAGACAAATACCATTCGTAAGGAAGCGCCTTGTCAACCTTGGCACTGACGCTAGCCTCGGGAATGATGATCTCGTCACCCCAGTGGAAAACCCCACTGATGACGTCGCCCTTGACGTATTTATCAGACTTGGACTCAAGCACTTCACCTAATCCTAAAGTTCTGATGGCATCCCCTTTTAAGATAGGAGGCATGTATTGTCTCTTAGGGTCTTGGCCCGCGGAGATCCACAATCTCTGTGTAGGATCGTTTGAAAGGTACAACGCCCTAATTCTCAACTCGCCGTCTTGAACAGCTGGAAGTTCCACATCGACGATCTTGAAAGTGGAGTCTTTTTGGCCCCATGCCAAGTTGACTTCTTTCGTTGGAGGTGTTTCAAGGATGATTTGAGAGACCATTGCAGGGATGAGATTTGGTTGCGGAAAAGCTTGTTTGTGTTTTCTTAATTTTTCATTCTTGGAGGAGTTACGTACGACTTATATATTGGACCAGCGGGGAACGGTTTGCACCCAAAACCTTGGTTGCTTACTAAAGGACGCACAGAATTCCAAAGCTTTCTGCGGGTGCGAATAGCAAATTTTCATGGGGTGAATGCATCCTTGATTCAATTATTTCAGAATTAAGATGATTAATCACCAACAGGAACATTATGTGCTTTCACTGACTCAGCAATTTGCGTAATTCCAGAACTTGAAAGGACTGTGCCAGTCAGATTCGAACGCACTTACAGTGCCTGCTTTAAGTAGGACAGCAACGTAAATTCCGGGTCACATCGAAAAGGTCTACGGGGAATCCGTGGGTGCGAAGATTTACCGGCTCAATTTTGAAAATCTGCTAGAAGCTAAAGATCAAGTTTCACAAGCACTCAAGACAGGTTAGATGTGGTTTGCTCTATTTCTCTTCCAGCTGATAGGTGAAACCAGCTATAATTGTAATAATTTGAGTGCCGGTGTAAAATCATCAAAAACTAGCAGAGGCGGCAATCCTCAAATCCCTTAGAGTTTCTTGCCTTATTTTGTAGCTCTCTACCAGACCCGTCTACGGACCCCGAATCGACGTGCCAGGGCAATTTTTCCAAGCGTGCTATGATAATAATGACAATACGGTATTTTCAAAAGTATGTTCTAAAGACCGGCTGATCTACCGTTGACAGAAAGCCAGTAGTATGTGCACGCTTTCGTACTCACGCACTCTATATGCTCGATTGGGCAGCCTTGTAAATATATCGTCTAAAAATAAGACTGAGACGACGCCAAAACCACTCCTTCCTCTCGGCTCAACTCACACAACAAAACACTCAATGGGACAGACAATCCAAAGTAACGTGCGGCACACGTGCATTCCACTTGCCATCGGACTGGCTGCGGTACTCGGCCTCTATCTTTTTTTCTGCCATGGGACCATGGCCAGTGTCTTCAGACTTGGATCTGATTCGGCGGTCCTAGTCAATAGCAATAGAAGAGACGACAGCGAAGAAACCGAAAAGAGCAAATCTCCGTTGGATCTTCTTGGCGTGCGTATAGTCATTGGTATCGGCGTATTTGCCGTGATAAATGCTGTTGTGATCACGGTGCACCATGTCCAGCAAAAGGTGACACGAGCAACAAGCACATACAAGGAAATTGATCATGTGTACTCGCCATTCTGAGGACTAAACACGTGGGTACAGTGGCGATCGCAAACACCCAAATACAGCGGGGCGAGCCACCCTCTGACCGGCAACTTTTCGAATCGAATACAAATCGAAAGAATAATCGACTTGGATTCGAAATTTCCGAACCGATTCTCGGACCATGACGAACATGATGACCTTGGGCTCTTCTTCGTGCGCCTGGCAAAATCCTCAGAAGCGCATCCAGCTACAAAGGCCCCATCTATTGAATTCTTTCGAAACTCAGGTGCATCATGAAGCCTCTTCACCTGAAGTGAATTAGGCCATACGGTCGATGACAGTTGTGGCTAAATTCACTTGAGAAAACAGAACAGGGTGTATGTACTAGAGATATCTAGAAGCCCTATCCAATTCATGTGGCACAAGCGGAAGATTTCGCCCAGGTGCATGATGGCAAACAGACTGGTTATTCACAAACTACATCAAACTAACGTTTGATAGATGCGCGGACAACAATCAGAAAGTTCATATAAGGCATACTTTCTCTGCGCTTACGGAGAGAGAAACATGCGGTATCGACTTAAGAACCTGACATAATCAATGATTGATTCGAAAACACGTGGACGTGATTCAACCTGCTCTCCCGAATTAATCCTGTAGAAAAGAAGAATGCCTATATGAATGGACGTCTCAGTCGGATCCCAACGCTACATTAGAAGAGTTGTATGGGTTCCAATCCATGAGCTGGGGCCGCACGTTTTTGGACAGGCAGGGGAGTTGAATAAGGAATGTTAGTTTACGCCCATCGTTTTCTTGAAGTAACTTTCGAACTTGGTGCTTTGTGAGATCTTAGCACCCCATATTGAAGCGTGCATGAAGACAAGGAGTTTTCAAATGCCCCAACCTGGTAACCAAACCCATATTTACCATTTTCGGTTTGATGTGTTTTAAAAGTCAAACATGACAAGACCACCAATAATGTATAAATCTTGTGTTGTGACCTCCCATATTTTGATTTCGTCCTCCATACGCCCAAACGTTTTTTCCTTATCTTCGCCGAGGGCCCACATTTGTTTGTCATACTATAAGTTCAAAGCACAAAAGCGTAGACCCGAGAATAGGGCCTTTCCACTGCTACGCATAATCTCGAACATTAAAATATCTCAGTTGGGTCGGGCCGTTCGCCGGCGAAGAAGGGCTTATCAGGTCACGTGCACGAGAGATCCCAGTCAGCTATTTAGAACATGTCCAATTTCTCTCCGCTTTCCCAAACAGCAGATAGAATCTAAGCCAAACCAAAAGCTCTTCATTATCCACAAGGCCCCGAGAGGAAAAATTAACATACTTGCAACCCTTTTGATAAGCGGAGTGTTTAAACCAATATCTCTTATCGCGAGCCCCGGACTTTTTAGTCGCGTCGGAATATTCCGACGTCCTGCAATGAGAACTGCTTTTAAAGTTCTCAACTATATAACAACTCGTAGAGCACCAGGAAAATTTTGTGCCTTTTTTTCCCCTCAAAACCACCGGTGATCAAAGAACAGTCAAATAAACAATATACCTGTCATGACTGAAGTTTCTCGGGGCCGCAAGGTGGCCCAGGTCTCGTGTCTGATTGTTTGGTGCTTGCTAGCCGCAGGCCCTGTTTTCGGGTTTGCTGCCCTCAAGCCCGTGCTCATCAACGAAGGCGTGTATCTGGATAGATGCAATATTGAAGTTAAGGACTTTTCTGGCAAACTTCTCGGCAAATCTTCGCCATGCGACGAGCAGGATTTGGCTCTCAATTTCTTGTTCACAGTAGCTTGCATGGTGACCAATATCTCGGCTTTGCCCGTCGGTTCGCTCTTGGACTCGTACGGCCCGAAAGTCACCGGTGTTCTTGGATCATTCATAATTTTCATGGGGGCTGCAGTGCTTTATTTGGCCAAATCCATCTCGCTTTTCGATGGATACTTGTGTGGTTACACGTTGCTTGCCTTGGGGGGCCCCTTTGTGTTCATTTCGTGTTTCCAATTGGCCAACAGCTTCCCGAAGAACTCTGGGCTAATTTTGGCACTTTTGACTGGTGCCTTTGACTCATCCTCCGCATTATTCCTCATCTACAGACTCATCTATACCAACTGGTTCCAGCTCTCGGTGCTGACCTTTTTCTTCTACTATTTGGCCGTGCCGATATTCATTTTCTTGTGCCAACTCACAATCATGCCCGCAGACTCATACAAGACAGTGGGCACGTTGGCCCGCATTGCCGAAACTGCCATCGACGAGACAGGTAAGCCCCTCAACAGGGACTTGCTCCTTCCGGTAGACAGAGACCTGTCTGAAGAGGCAGTTGTCTTTGCTCAACCAAACATGTCTGAAACGACATCTTTGCTCATGAAAAGAGCGTCGTTTGGATCGTTTAGCAGGAGAGGTTCGACAAGACTCGACTCCCCCATCCTACTCGAAGCCAACAGACGTGACTCTACGATTTCAAGAACCTCGGTGAAATCTGTGTACGAGCGTGAGGCTGAAGACAAATTGTACGAGTCCACGGGAGGCGTTTTTGGCGTCATGCACGGGTTTTCTGTCACCGACCAATTGAAGTCGCCGTGGTTCATATTGATGACCGTGTTCACCACCATCCAGATGCTCCGGATCAATTTCTTTGTGGCCACGATCCGGTCACAAGAATCATACTTATACGGCAGCGAGGAGTCTGCGATTGTCATCAACGAGTTTTTTGATTTGGCCTTGCCGCTCGGCGGGCTCTGTGCCATCCCGTTCATTGGTCTTTTGCTTGACAATTTGACGACGCTTCACGTGTTGTGGCTCTTGTCAATAATCTCTGTTGTTGTCGGGATATGCGGCTGCTTATCGTGGATGCCTGCTACATACACGGGCATTATTTTGATGGTGCTCTACAGACCGTTTTACTACACGGCGGTGTCTGATTTTTGTGCCAAGGTATTTGGGTTCGAGACATTCGGCACCATTTACGGCGCCATAATTAGTTTTTCGGGAATATGCAACATTCTCCAGCAGGTCATGGACAGAATCACCCATACGACTTTCCACCTGAACCCGATTCCGATCAACGCTTTATTGACTTCGCTAACTGTGCTTTTCGCCGGATTCATCATCAGCTACGTCATGTTTCAAGAGAAAATCATGAAAAGGCAGAATCTTGAGTTGGAGGCACAGGAGGCGGTCGTCAGAACGATTCCACATTAGAATCGAACAGGAACTCCATTTAGAAAAACTGAAACCTGAAAAAACTAACAATTTAATGTATAACATGAAAATAAACAAACCCCAAGAAACTCAAAATCTTAAAACCGGGTAACAAAGTAAGCTGCAAAAGAGATCTTCTTGCATTCTTCAAAATCGTCTCTTCAGCCTCTCCTGTTTGAGATCTTCGACCACTAAGTCTGGGTCAAGAGCCGTGAGTTCGGGAACCATTACCACGGGCTCTGTTAGCTCGGGCACCGGGGCCAAATTTGCCGGTTTGGCGCTCGCCACAACTTCAATTTGAGTCATCAAATTAGAATCACAAACTTGCTTGCTGGTCTCACCTGAAAGAAATGTTTTCTGAGGAATCCCCAGGAGAATGTCGTGACTAGAAATCATGATCGCAAGACTACAGATTATTGGTGCAAAATCACTTTTTTTCCGTACCTTCTTTGGCGGCCTTCTTCTTTGCTTCCTTTTGTGCTTCCTTTTGTGCACGCTCAATCTGTCTTCTTGAGCCCTTGATGATTTCCAAGTGGCCTACTCTACTGGAAATCAATTTTTCTGTTCCGTTCAGGGAGCCCACGGATTTTTTAAGGTTGTAAGCTTGCTTTGCGATTGCCTTTTTTGGCTTGATGATGACTGGAGCACAAGCCCTCAAGTTGCTCTGTCTTTTCGTGACTCTGGCTTTGCCTTTCGACTTTAGTTTAAGATTCCCTTGAGCCATTTGTGTAGATAAGGAGTGAGATGAGGTGGGGATGAGTCCGATAGCGCAGGAAAAAGCTAGATGTGGGATGTACCGATGTTTCGGTGAACGGCGTGCAGGACCACAAAGATCTGGTATAGCATTATCAATTCTCGAAAGAGGAAAGTGGATCGGCGGAGACGTGATGTTTCTAGCACGTGAGTCAAGCCTCTTACCTTTTGTGTCAGCGTGTATGCGGAGAATTGGCAAGCTGGCACCCGCAGTCTTGCAGAAACTTTGGGGAATGTTGGATGTTTGGCGGGGAAGAAATAGTAAAATTGATGGCGGGAGTCAGAGGCGTGCGGATGTATTCCGAACAGCCCAAACATGGACGGACCAGAGCACATGGAAAATGGATCGAGCTGATCCCATCCGATTTATGTTTTTGGAACAATCAAGTCAGAATTACCAAAACCGTACCGACGGCGAGTCATGTACTACTGCGAGATTGTCGCATGGTCACTTTCAGCATCAGGCGAGGCTATAGAACATAACCAGAGCTCACACCATGCAAAACCCAGCAATCCACCAGAAAACAACGGTCCATTAAGTGGCTGGAAATCCAGCTTCACATGTAAACGGAGTGCCACACACATATCGGACCCCCGAAAATCCACAGTGACTCAGTCTGAATGTCGTGTCCTGCACATTCGCCTGACTCGGCCTTCGCTAATTAATTTCCTCATCTCGAGGCCCCAGACGTTCTCAGACCTTAGAACATCGTTGTTTCCCGGCTCTAACTAAGCGCACGTTCTCTTCACAGAACAAAGATATCTCTGGTAAAGAAGCTCGTGCTTTTCTTGATCCTTGCTATTGCTTTGTTTGAAACGACTTCCCACTGAACTTTTATCGAGATGAGTGACAACTTTCTCGTTTTGCCTGGCCCTGCGGCCTTGTCTCCTTTCAGAATCAACTATTTGACCCAGGACTTGGAGAGAAAATTCGACAGCCCGGGCGCCATTGTTAACGTGGCCTCCTCGTACACCCACTATGTGTCATTGAAGCAGACGCTCTCTGACTCGCAGAAGAAATTGTTGGAGATTTTGCTCACGTACGATCAAGTTGTCGACCCGTCCGTGGAAGCAAACAGAACGCTCCAGAGCTTGTCCGCAGTGACAGGTGAGGCTGTGGATAACGCCGAGTTTTCCACTTTAGCTGACTCCAACTCGTTGTTGGTAAGGGTTTTGCCCAGATCCGGCACGATTTCCCCATGGTCCTCGAAGGCCACCGACATTGCCAACATCTGCGGATTGGGTGACTTCGTCGAGCGCATCGAGCGTGGCTTGACGTTGTTGATCACCGCCAAAAACGGTACTTCGCTCGTGGACGAGTTGCGCGCGGACGCTGCGGGCCTGTTGAGCATTGTGTTCGACCGGATGACCCAGGTGTTGTTCCTCAATGAGAAAGTACCGCAGTATACCGACTTGTTCTTTCACCACCTGCCTAAGCCATTGGTGGAGGTGGACATCTCCGGCGACAAGTTAGTGCAGGCAAACAAGGACTTGGGCTTGGCCTTGGACCAGGGCGAAATCGACTACTTGATCCACGCATTCAACACGGTGATTGGACGCAAGCCCACCGATGTGGAGTTGTTCATGTTTGCGCAGGTCAACTCTGAGCACTGTAGACACAAGATCTTCAACGCGGACTGGACCATCGACGGCGTCAAAAAGGACTTGTCGTTGTTCCAGATGATCCGCAACACGCACACGAAAAACCCACAGTACACGGTTTCTGCGTACTCCGACAATGCGGCAGTTTTCGAGGGCCCCATGGGCTACGTGTTTACGCCGGAGTTCAAGACGAAGGAGTGGCACGCGATTCGCGAGAACGTGTTCACGTTGGTCAAGGTGGAGACCCATAACCACCCAACGGCCGTGTCTCCATTCCCCGGTGCCGCCACCGGTTCCGGAGGCGAGATACGTGATGAGGGCGCAGTGGGCCGTGGCTCGAAATCGAAGGCCGGTCTCTCGGGCTTCTCGGTGTCGGACTTGAACATCCCTACATTGCCCCAGCCTTGGGAGCGCGACGTGGGTAAGCCGGACCACATTGCCAGCGCACTTGACATCATGCTCGAAGCTCCCATCGGCTCGGCTGCGTTCAACAACGAGTTCGGTAGACCGGCCATCAATGGGTACTTCCGCACGTTGACCACCGAGGTGCAGAATGCCCTGGGCAACCCCGAGGTACGTGGCTTTCACAAGCCCATCATGTTGGCCGGAGGAATGGGTGCTATTCGTCCCGGCTTGGCGTTGAAAGACACGCGCATCACGCCCGGCTCGCAGCTCATTGTGCTTGGCGGCCAGTGTATGTTGATTGGCTTGGGTGGCGGAGCCGCGTCGTCCGTGTCTTCGGGCGAAGGCTCGGCAGAGTTGGACTTCGCCTCTGTGCAAAGGGGCAACCCAGAAATCCAAAGACGCGCACAGCAGGTGATCGATGCGTGTGTGTCCTTGGGTAAGGAGGGAAACCCAATCCAGTCTATCCACGATGTGGGCGCCGGTGGCTTGTCCAACGCGTTGCCCGAGTTGGTGCACGACAACGACTTGGGTGCCCGGTTTGAGCTCCGTTCCATCTTGTCCTTGGAGCCCGGCATGTCGCCCATGGAAATCTGGTGTAACGAGTCACAAGAGCGGTACGTGATGGGTGTTGCACCCGAGAACTTGTCCATGTTCAAGGCCATCTGCGAGCGTGAGCGTGCGCCCTTCGCGGTGGTCGGCGAGGCCACTGATGAGAAACGTTTGGTCTTGTCCGACTCCTTGTTGAATTCCACTCCCATTGACTTAGATATGTCAGTGTTGTTCGGCAAGCCACCCAAGATGTCCAAGGCTGCCACCACTCTGCCCTTGCAGTTGCAGCCGTTTGTCACGACTGGCTTGGACGTACAGCAGGCTGCCGAGCGTGTGTTACAGCTCCCCTCTGTGGGCTCCAAGAACTTTTTGATCACCATCGGTGACCGCTTCGTCACAGGCTTAGTGGACCGCGACCAGATGGTCGGGCCTTGGCAGGTGCCGGTGGCCGACGTGGGCGTGACCAACACTGCGTTGGGCGACACGATTTTGGCCACCGGCGAGGCCATGGCCATGGGTGAGAAGCCCACGTTGGCGCTCATTTCCGCGGCTGCGTCTGCCAAGATGTGCGTGGCTGAGTCTTTGCTCAATGTGTTTGCGGCTGACATTCCTGCGCTTGACATGGTCAAGTTGTCGGCAAACTGGATGTCTGCGGCGGCACACCCCGGCGAGGGCGCCAAGTTGTACGAGGCCGTCCAGGCCATTGGTCTTGACTTGTGTCCGGACTTGGGCGTGTCAATTCCCGTGGGCAAGGACTCAATGTCCTTGAAGATGAAGTGGGGCGATAAGGAGGTCACGGCGCCTTTGTCATTGTGCATCACGGCGTTTGCGCCGGTCTCCAATACTTCTAACACATGGACCCCCGAGTTGAAAGCTCTCGATGAGGACACCGTTTTGGTGCTCGTGGACTTGGCTGCGCAAGTCAAGAAGTCCTTGGGCGGGTCCGCGTTGGCCCAGGTGTACCAGCTGGTGGGCGACTCTGCACCAAACGTGCATTCGCACGAGCTCTTGAAGAACTTCTTGGAGTCTTTGATCGCCTTGCATCGCGATGTGGACGTCTTGGCCTACCACGACCGGTCCGAAGGTGGTTTGTTCACCACTGTCAGCGAGATGTTATTTGCCGGCCGGTGTGGAGCGGACTTGAGCTTGACGTCCAACGAGGATGTCTTGACCGAGTTGTTCAATGAAGAACTCGGAGCAGTGTTTCAGATCCGTTCCGCGGACCTCGAGAAGTTCGTGGGTGTCTTAGGCGCTCACAATGTAGCCGAGTCTTACGTCTCCGTCATCGGGAGACCCACCACGGCTCAGACCTTGTCGATCAAGGTGAACGGCGCCTCAGTGTACGAAAACGCCCGTGCGGATATGCAGAAATTGTGGAGCAACACCTCGTACCACATCCAGAAAATGAGAGACAACCCAGCCACCAGTGCACAAGAGTATGCGTCTATTCTGGATGACGCGGATCCTGGTATCTCGTACCAATTGACGTTCAAGCCCCAGGAAATCACGGTGCCTGTGCTGGAGAAGAAGCCCAAGGTAGCTATCTTGAGAGAGCAAGGTGTTAACTCGCAGCAGGAGATGGCCTGGTCTTTTAGTCAAGCCGGCTTCGAGGTTTACGACGTGCATATGTCCGACATTTTAACCGGCAAGGTCACCTTGGACGACTTCACGGGAATTGCTGCGTGCGGTGGTTTCTCATATGGTGATGTTTTGGGTGCTGGAGCTGGCTGGGCCAAGTCGGTGTTGTTCAACGACATCGCTAGAAACGAGTTCAAGAAGTTTTTCCAAGACAGAGACGACACCTTTGCTTTTGGTGCGTGCAATGGTTGCCAGTTCTTCAGCAGGATCGCTGAGTTGATTCCTGGTACCGAGAACTGGCCCACCTTCGAGAGAAACTTGAGCGAGCAGTACGAGGCTAGATTCGTCATGGTCGAGGTCGAGAGCTCCGACAGCAACAAGTCCATTTTCTTGCAGAACATGAAGGGTTCCAAGTTGCCCATTGCCGTGGCCCATGGTGAGGGCAGGGCCAGCTTCAAGGACGATGGTTTCAAGAACGCTTTCTTCAACACCGAGAAGCAGGCTGTCATCAAATACGTCGATAACTACGGCCAGCCCGCCCAGAGCTACCCATTCAACCCTAACGGTTCCCCAGAGGCTGTTGCTGGTATCGCGAACGCCAACGGTAGAGTTTTGGCCATGATGCCTCACCCAGAGAGAGTCACCAGATTGGAGTCCAACTCGTGGTACCCTAAGAAGGAGTCTGCTGAGTGGGAGGGCTACGGGCCATGGATTGTGTTGTTCAAGTCTGCCAGACAATGGGTTGGAGACAGATTTTGATGAGCGGGGTGCGTAGCTTTAGGAATGATTCATACAAATTGACATTCAAATGAGAATCATAGTGTCAGTTTTTGGGAGCGCCTTGAATTAGCGCTTCAACGTCAGTAGGTTTTTGGTATCGAGGGCAAGACTTCGGACTTAAAGTGCAGCATGTAGTTATGAACGGGATCTGCACATCCATTACTGCCCGGGAGGAGGAAGACGAGCCAATGCCAATATGTTTATGTCATTTATGAGGTACGATTCTTCAATGTCTTTGGTGTCTAGCCATGGTTCCTAGGATCTCCTGACCATTTTATAAGGAAAAGTGGTTGCCGGCGTGTTTGAATTTCCATGTACATGGTTGTAGCTGATACTGATTTCCCCTTTCTTTCGTTTTTTTCTGGCTTCCCTGAAAGTTGGATAGACGCAGGTTGGACGCCTTTCTGAGTTTTTGGACCGTGTTATTTTTGAAAAAAATTCCTTGCATTGGACCTTCGAGTCATCGTCCGGAAGGTTCTTAAAAAAATTGCTGAAGGGGCTCTTTGAGAGATTCTTTATCCGAAGTAAATGTGATTGCTTCTCTCGAAAATATCACTAGGTGGGTTTCCCTAATGGCCAAATTAACAGAATATGACCACTTGCAAGGGCTCTAAGTGGGATGAGGTGAACCATTCAAAGAGCATCCTGATACATTTTGAGAAAGGCCGACAATTTTCGGGACATTGCTGACGCAGGACTTTCCTTTGGGTCAACTACAATTCCCCGTCACCAAAGACCAAGTTGAATCCTCGTGTTCGAATCTCAGAGAAATGAAAAGAACCTGTGATTTTCTATCGAACAATCTGAACAACATCATAGTGCTCGAAGGATCTAAAACGAGAAAGCAAACAGGCGCCAGGCGTGGGTCGTATCAAAACAGTCCGTCCAGTTCTCCCCGAGCAATTATGTTTTGCTTACTTCATCATCACACTATCTTGTTCAGTAGAGTTAATGATTTCAGTTTGAGATGGGTATGAAACATGTGTCATTCTATTATTTCGAAAGGTTTTTCAGCATCTGTATCATATTGGTCTTCATCCCCCGGCATTCTCATCTCCACAGTTTTTCAAATCACGTCAGGAGGCAGGACTCGATCCTAGAGGTCATTCATTTTGACAGCAATGAAAAAAAGGGGAAATTCATCTGAACATCCTCGAATATGCAATAATTATGCTGCACTTACTGGGAACAGCGGTCTGTTTTATCACCAGCCTGAAGTTCGGCAGACATTTGGAGCAACAGCACAAGAAAACGATGGCCAAAAGACGTTTCGGAAGAGCCACGAAGAACAACACCAGAATTAACTGCCAAACATTGAGCGGTATAATTCTCAATATATCTATCTTTGATTATTTCCATCTTCTGCCCACGCCACATGGGTCACAGGAGAAAATGGCAATTCGCTCAGCGCTGTGGCTGCAAACCAAAGCGGGTGATATTAATCACGTGATCCGGCGAAGGGATTATTTGTTCAAAACCTCGGTCGTGTGAGCTGACAAAAAAAAATCGCGCTCACATTCAAAAAACTTCAATGAAAAATTTTTCATTTTAGATTCTTTTCATCCCCCATAATTATAAAATGTCTGCCCAACAAATCTTGTCCAAGAAGAGAAAGTTAATCGCTGACGGTGTGTTCTTCGCCGAGTTGAACGAGTTCTTCTCCAGAGAGTTGGCCGAGCAAGGTTACGCCGGTGTTGAGGTCAGAAAGACCCCAGTCAAGTTGGAGGTTATTGTCAAGGCCTCTAACACTCAGGGTGTCTTGGGTGAGCAAGGTAGAAGAATCCACGAGTTGACCTCTTTGATCGTCAAGAGATTCAGATTGTCTCCAGAGGGTATTGTCATCTACGCCGAGAGAGTCGAGGAGAGAGCTTTGTCTGCTGCCGTCCAAGCCGAGGCTTTGAAGGCTAAGTTGTTGTCTGGTTTGCCAATCAGAAGAGCCGCTTACGGTGTCTTGAGATTCACCATGGCTGCTGGTGCCAAGGGTGTTGAGGTTGTGATCTCCGGTAAGTTGAGAGCTGCCAGAGCCAAGTCCCAGAAGTACGCCGACGGTTTCATGATTCACTCTGGTCAACCTTCCAAGGACTTCATTGACTCCGCCATTAGACACGTCTTGATGAGACAAGGTGTTTTGGGTATCAGAGTCAAGATCATGAGAGACCCATCCACCAACAAGTCCGGTCCTACTTCCTTGCCAGACGCCGTCAAGATCTCCGAGTACAAGGAAGAGGATGAGGTTGTTTCAGCCCCATCTGTCACTGTGTACAGACCAAAGGAGGCTCCTGTTGAGACTGTCCCAGAGACTGCTCCAGAGGCTGCTGAGACCACTGCTTAAATGTGAACCAGTTGTAATTTTTTCAATATCACATCAGTACTTTTTCAATTCAATTGTAGTTATAGAGCATTGTTTCGGTGGTGCGAACGTCCTCTGGTTTGTATGCCTCAGATGGGCTCTAGTGCACGAGCAGTTGGTTGCTGACTCGAGTTTTGAAAATTGGGGCTTGTCTTTGAGGTTCCAGCTTCTTCATAAGTTAATTGTCTATATCCGATTCAACTGAAATGCTATTGAGGTACAAGATGAAACAGGAATTGTAAATCGCTTGTTCATCTGTTCCTGTGCCAGGTGCGCATATAGAGCTGAGATCAGCTTGAGATTTATTTCCTGCTATCAGCGTTGTAATGGCGAGAAGAGTAGATTTCAGTCAACAAGGCCCATATTCGGCATCGGTGCATCGAGGAAGTGGCCCGCGAATTCTGTTGAAAGCACCACCCCGAATCGGAGAAGCACGGATATACTGAGGCGACATCCAACATGAAATGTTGGCACCTACTGATTATTCATATGGGAATTAGCGAAAACTAAATTGGTTGCTCAAAACTGTTAAGAAAGTCTATGCGCTCCAGAAAAGGAGGGCTGAGAGTGGTCAAACCATACAGCTGATATCGCATAGACGGTTGATTGGAGCTCTCGGGCGAACACCGCATATGGGTCGATGACATAAGTTAAGAAACCGGAAAAAGATGGTGTTACAAGAAGTGGTGGTATGTTGAGCAGGGAGGGGCCTCGAATGGTTCTCTCGCAGAGAGATAATCTACTCAATATAACAACACGATCAATTATGGGTTTTTCTATAGTCTACAGTTTTTGGTATGTGGTAGTAAAGAGGCTGAAATGCACCAAAGCAGTTTCGGATACTATTATATGCCGTTTATAATTAGATTTTTTTTAAAAAAAACATCTTTCCTGCTTCGAATGGAAGCTTTTGCAATCTAGAATGAGGTCATTCTGATGTCTTAAACGGATGGATGAATCGATCTCACATGGGGGATTGTGCCTTTTTTTTTATTGTCACTTCAAAATATGGATGAGAGCAGAAAACGAAGAGGAATTAGTCCCTGGAATTAAATAATCTGAAAGCCGTGAATGAGAAATCAAAGGATAGCCAACATGTTTAGCAAGTAGCTATACTTCTGTTGGGCGGTTTGGCTATGAACTAGACACGGCTTAGGGACGAACAGAATCTTTCGATGTACAGTCTTCATCTACGTGTTAACCTAAAAGACCAAGGTTGAATTCTGCTGAGCACCTAATATGAGGACACGGCAGTCGTGCGCGGAAGCTCGGTTCAAAAGGTCGCTCGCTTTGAGAGAGCAGCCGTGAACAGAAGCAAGATTGCGACAAAGATGCAGTAATCGCAAGGTATTGACCAACCTGGACCAGTTTGTGCTGCACCTGGCCTTCCCGGAATGTGCACATGAGGTAAGTTGTCGCACAGATATAACTCTCCGGCCGAAATTTGACTTAGTATTGCGGAGAAAATAGAGATCGGAGCTCGGAAGTGAAACACAATGGACCAGTCGATCCAAACGTGGAACAAAACCGCACAGCCGAAAAGAAGTCTGCGCCAAGCGATGCTGCAAAAGACCAGAGCCGGACAAATGCGAAATCAATGCTACGGTCCAGAGCTCTCCGACACAGCCCGCCCGCAAATTCTATGCTTCCCTCTTTCAGTTCCGGTTAACCGAGAGTGAAAGATGAGCCGCCTGTGTGTGGTGTTCTTCGGTGCGGTCGAGCGGCCCGAGCCGCACTTGTAAGTCCGAAACCGAGAAATCCGTGGTTTGGTTTTCCAGTCACGCTGGCGTTGTTCCCGGGCGTGCGTGGTACGTGCTCTCACTTGGTGCTGGAATACATAGGGAACCGTGTTTTGTGGGCTTAACTCCGGCTTCTCCAATGGGTTGTGTTCATTGAGGCCATGGCCGGAGCGGCGGCCACGGCTAAGTTTGAGAAGCTCTTCTTTCGCCGCGGCGTCCGGCATATAGACACCCCGCCTTCTTATCTGCTTCGGCATCACGAGGCAAAAATAAGTGAAGCCATGGAACGGCCTGGCATTTTCCCAGTAACTGGGTGTCAGAATTTCACCGCATTTCCCACATCGGTTGAAAATGTCACCCATTCCAGCAAGACTACGAGCTTTTGTGAGATTTGTGTTATTCTGCTCTTTCCTTATTTTTACTGTTTTCTTGAAGTTTTCTACTGTGTCTTTTGTCAGTTTTCTGTTCTTTTTGCAGCTCTGTTGTCTTCTTCATCCGTTGTCTTCTATTTTTTTTGCCTCTGCCTTCATAACCTCCTGTATTTACTCTTGCCTTGAAATATGTGTCTGTAAATAAAAGGCATTGGGAATGTAGCAAGTGCCTGCTTACAACGGGTGTAGGTTTTCGGGAGTGTTTTCCCCCTATTTCTGCTGGAGTATCCCGAACCAATCCGCCGGATGTAATTCCATGATAAGCGCGAGCGACTCACAGTCATGCCTCAGTTTGACGTCACATGGCGGGCATCGGGGGTTCGGACTTCGCGAAGATACCCCACCGGTGTTTTCGGAGCTACATGTCCATAGGCAAGTATATAAGGTGAGGAGATCCCACCTCTTTAATATTCTTTTTCCAGCCAAAAGTCTTTGAATTCTCATTTCACTCCCCGAGACTTCCCACAACCACACCTAAATCTTTTAGTCTATTCTTGCAATGTCTTCCTTCACCAACTTCTTACAATTGTCCACTGACGTCTCCGAGCCATTTGTGATCCCAAATGTGTCCCCCGTCTCCCCGACCTTGCCACCATTACACGCCAGTGTTTCTACGGCCCCTGACAGCCCAGTCAACACAGAGAGAAAGGTTTCTGTTATTGAACTCAACTGAGTGACTCCGGTCGAGAATCAGCACAACACGTGTCTGCTGCTTATGAATAATGAATGTCTGGTACATGGTAAATAGTTTGATTTACGGGGAATAAATGTAATACGGTAAGAAGGCGTTTGCCGCAGTAGTCTGCTTAGTGCAGTGTGACCCCATACTGGTTCACTTCGATGCCCATCATCGTACGAAAGTTTTCCATCTTGCGCTACCTAAAGAATGCCATTTCAGCGCTGTGGTGCAGCAGGTATGGTATTGTTTATTTCGAATGCCAGGAGTAGGCGGATCCAGGCGAAGCCACCCCAAAACGGCTGGAAAGCAAGTGTCGCTTCAGCCTTTCCAAAAGTTGATCCATTGCGGCAATGGCGGGGTGTTACCGCAGCTTCTGGGGGGCCTCCATGGCTCAGTGGACATTTCTACACTCGACCTACGCCAAGGACGCTTTTGTCGTTTTGCTTAAACATATTTATCGAGACGACCACTCGAGCATAAATAGACCGAATCTCTAGTCTAGCTAACCTTAGAAGAGATCGTAGAATTCGTTGTACTTCTTGATGTAGTAGGCAGAGGACACTCCGCCCAACCCCAACAACAACAAAGGCACAGGCTTAGCAAACCTGGTGGGCACGGCTCTTCCAAGCCCGGCGGCAAATAACGTGACGGAGCAGCCAAGTGCCAACTCCAAGCCCCAGTCAGCGTTGTTTTTCAACAAGTATCCGGAGTATCCGTAGAGAACAGCAAGGGCAGTGCCCGCGACCAAGGATGGCTTTGATCCTCTGCGGAGATAGCCCATAGTGCCACCAACAGCACACAAACCAGCAAGAGTAAAGGCAGGGTGTTCCATATTTGATATTGCCTGTTAGCACCGATCGTCAAGGATCATGGGTGCCGTTGTGCTGGTGCAGCGCGCAAGGGCCAGGCACGTGACCGGAG
Source organism: Metschnikowia australis (assembly GCA_019285895.1). NCBI lineage: Eukaryota > Fungi > Ascomycota > Pichiomycetes > Serinales > Metschnikowiaceae > Metschnikowia > Metschnikowia australis. The sequence goes on along the minus strand of JAGSXI010000038.1, from coordinate 8,127 downwards.
TTCGCCCGCCCACTGGCCATAGATGAAATTCGGCCGGGCCGTTTGGCGCGGAATAAAAGTGATCAGCTGCACGCGCGTGCCCTGTATTGTCAGAAGCAGCAGCCCACGCGACAACCAGGAGTCTCGAATCTGCAGGCCGCTTGGATGTCTTGGGGCTAAGCGAGAGTTCAACACGGCCCAATCACGCGGGGGTCGCTTGCTTGCAGAGGCATTCGGGAGTGGGACACGGCAGATGCAGTACCCAACTGTCGCTTCTGCATGGGCTGTTCTGGTTGGGCGGGCCGGTTCCTATGAGGCTTGCATGGGTGACACTCGCTTTTGAGTTGGCATGTTGTTTCCTGAGTATGCAGTTTCCGGAGTGTCTCTTGATTTTGTTGTGTCAGACTACGCTGTATTCTGATTTCATGCTGATGCTCTCCATGGCGTTTTCCTGTCGGCGTGATGGAATGGCCTTCCCAATTGGAACGCAGCGCGACGTCGTCAACTAGCCCAGAATGGCCGGTAGTCTTTTCTTGCCCATGTATTCCAACGCCAGCACGTCCGATTCTGTGCTATGGCATAGTTTCGAGAGAATTCCACGCCAAGGCACTTTCCCCCTTACTGGTCGGGAATGGCATCGCTGAATGATCCCCGGTCACGTGTGCACTGTCCTCCACTAGCTCGTGGCCGCACCTGCCTGGGGTTCAGGCCTCCAAAAAGTTCATTGGCTCGCCAGCCCTCTGCGACATTCTTCTGCAAGCGGCCAATCGTAAACCCAAGCACTAGCCCTCGGCGGGAGCCCAACGTCCCAAATCCCCATCTCTGTTTCCGCCTGACCGACCGTACTTTGATCCTCCGCCTAGGCGCTCCATGTATAAATAAAGCAGCGCCCCCCGTGTGCTCCCAGAAAATGGCCGCAAATAGCCGCCCAGGCCTTTTCGCAGCGCGTGCTGTCTTTTCACGCTAACAAATATTTCATGGCCAGCGAAAGCGCACTCAACGGAGCGCTCGCTCGCCAAAAAGCGAATTGCCTGGGTTTGTTCGGGAAGGAAAGGAACGGGAAGGGGGAAGAAAAAAAACCACTCGGCCCAGCAAAAAAAAAAACTCACCTGCCCAACACACTCGGCACAAGCCCGATTTTTCGTCTCGTCAACCGCCATCAGCGCCAACTAAAAGCTTCTGCGTCTCCCGACCCTGTAGAAAAAACTCAGATTTTCCGCCATGAATCTCCTGTCGTTGCTCTCGGAGCCCAGTCCCCAGACGCCGGCTGAGTCCAACGACCACGGAGCTGAACCATCAGACACCTCATTGGGTCCACACACGAACGGGTCGGCTGCAGTTTCGGCTGCAAATTCTGCCGATCCAGTGTCAGGCGACCGCCTTGCGGGTGGCTCAATGCTGATTCACGCATACGCCAACGGCCACAGCAGCAGCCATGCCAATGGCCACAAAATCAGCACAATAGAAGTGCCTACGGCCCTGAATGTGGATCCGCCGAAAGCAACCAGCGTTGCACCGGCCTCGGCGGAAAACGCCCCACTTGACCAGCCATACCTACAGCACTTCGAGGCTGGAATCAACGCCATCACCAAGCTCGATCGGATCCTAACCGAGTCGCTGAATCTCAGTGTCTTGGCTTCTGAAATGAAAGTGTTGGAGAAACGTCTCGCAAACTCCGACGAGATCGCCGCCAGCTACGTTGATCGCGTAACAACAGAGGAGATCCTCCTTCAGGACACTGGTGCACCCGAAAATCTCTGTCTTGATACTGGCTCGACCCGCGGGCCGCTGGACGAGGCTGCAACCGCCGCCAGAGCGCAATTGTTGGAAGATTGTGCCTCTACTCGTGTGGACGCAGATGTAGAGTCTTCATTGAATGGAAAATTGGCTTTCCCCCCGGAGCTGTCCGCAAAGAAGAACCAGCGCTCGTTCAAGCGCACCGGCGTAGCTGACGCGAAGGATCACAAGCGGAGAAAGACCGATGATACCGACGCAATGGATGATCCCGCGGCAGACAAGGTTCATGCCCGAGATGCTAAGGATCTAGGAAGACTCAGAATCAGACTCTCCTTAAAAGATTGCAACATGGATGAGGTAATGCTGTCCGCAGAGCCAGCCTCCTCTTCTGCTACATCCTCGAAGGATGGTAAAGTGTCACCTTCCAAAACAAGAGAAATGAAGTCTATGATCAAGCTTTACGACAATACATTTCTTGGTATCTTGAGAGACTTATCGCGAAAAGATGGCCCGAAAGTATCTCGGTTGATGCAACAGTCGAATCAAGCAAGGTTAATCAACATGAGAAAAACTGCTGTTCTTGCTTCAAGAGAGGCTAAGCGCTGGCAAATGAAAAGCAATAAGAACCAAAAAGATTTGACCTCAAAAGCCCGTAGGGCCATGAGAGAAATGTTTAACTTCTGGAAGCGGAACGAGCGCGTCGAACGGGATGCACGTAAGAAGCACGAGAAAGATTTGATAGACAAGGCCAAGAAAGAAGAAGAAGATCGTGAATCCAGAAGACAGTCCAGAAAGTTGAATTTCTTGATTACACAAACTGAATTGTACTCCCACTTCATCGGCAAGAAAATCAAGACGGACGAAATCGAAGGCTCTGATGCCGATCCTCGTTTCAAGGACAAGTCAGTGAACCAGTTGGACAAGTACCACGGTGTCGAAGGAAAACAAACAGACATCAATTCCCTCGATTTTGATAGTGAAAACGAGGAAGAATTACACAAAGCTGCTGCGGCTAACGCTCAAAATGCTTTGAATAGTGCAAAGACGCGTGCCGAGACATTTGACGACGCGTTTAGAAATCCAGATACTAATGGCGAGGAAATGAACTTCCAAGACCCAACCATGCTTGGAGACTTGAGCGTCGAACAGCCAAAAATGTTGAAGTGTACTTTGAAAGAGTATCAAATCAAGGGCCTCAACTGGTTGGCCAATTTGTACGAACAGGGTATTAATGGTATTTTAGCCGACGAGATGGGATTGGGTAAGACCGTGCAGAGTATATCGGTCCTATCTTACTTGGCGGAGGCCCATAACATCTGGGGCCCGTTCTTAGTGGTTACTCCTGCGTCGACCTTGCATAATTGGCAACAAGAATTTTCCAAGTTTGTTCCTGGTTTCAAGGTGCTACCATACTGGGGAAATACTAAGGATCGTAAGATTTTGAGAAAATTTTGGGATAGAAAAAGTCTTCGGTATGGCAAGGATGCTCCATTTCATGTTTTGGTCACATCTTATCAACTTGTTGTTGCTGACGCAGCTTATTTTCAGAAAATGAAATGGCAGTACATGATTTTAGATGAGGCACAGGCAATTAAATCATCTCAGTCATCCAGATGGAAGTCTTTGCTTAGTTTCTCCTGTCGTAACAGGTTGTTGCTCACCGGAACTCCGATTCAAAACTCAATGCAAGAGTTGTGGGCATTGTTGCACTTCATCATGCCATCGTTGTTTGACTCCCACGATGAATTCAGTGATTGGTTTTCCAAAGACATCGAAAGTCATGCACAGTCCAACACACAGCTTAACGAAGAGCAACTCAAACGTTTGCATGTCATATTGAAACCTTTCATGTTGAGGCGTGTGAAGAAAAACGTGCAGAGTGAGTTGGGTGAAAAATTAGAAATCGACATTTATTGTGACTTGACAAACAGGCAAAAAAAGTACTATCAAATGTTGAAATCCCAAATCTCTCTTGTGGACTTGCTTTCAAATTCAGGAAATGATGAAAACAATCAATCTTTGATGAACTTGGTTATGCAATTCAGAAAAGTTTGTAACCATCCAGATCTATTTGAAAGGGCAGATGTCCACTCTAGTTTTGCTTTCGGAAAATTTGCCGAGACTGGATCTTTCTTAAGAGAAACTGACCTTGAGGTGGCATACACATTAGAGAATTCAATCCTGTTTGAAATTCCTCGTCGAGTCTACGATGACTTGCTTGTTCCAAGCATGAACAACACTATTGGCACCCGTAACAAAATCATAGAGAAGTTCAGCATTTATAGTCCTGAAAATGTTCTCGACGACAAACTCCATAACTTTGGCTGGTTGAAATTCACTGATACTTCCCCCTCTGAATTGAAAAAGCTATCGTCACAAAATGTCATTGAAAGGGCCATCGACAAAAGAGAATATACCGATATCAATTACGGACGTCTTAATCGTTTCAAGTATATGTACGGAGACAGAGATGGATTTGTGCCCAAACAAAGCCAGTTTCTTATCAGTGAACTTGAAAATGACTTTTGTCTGGTGACCAATTCTGTGCACTTGAAGGAGCTTTATTCAATTCCCTTGAAAATTTACGAGGAAATGTACTTGAATGTGCAACAACCAGCAGCAATACCAACAGCTGTGGCTGCTCCTATCGATGTAAAGTGCAGCAGTTACTCCTTCACTCAAAATTTAAACTCAGTTTTGTTTGACCAGAACATAAAGTTTAGTCTTTTACCGCTTGCTTTAACAGTTGAACACAGTTTGATGGAACAAAAATTGCCTGTTTCCAATTACCCAAAAAGCGATATGCTTCCAACGCCAGTGAACAAGCTCATGGATTATTCCAATATCAGAATGCCTTCGATGACAAGGTTCATTACGGAGTCCGGCAAGTTGGCAAGATTGGACAAATTGCTTGACGAACTAAAGCAAAATGATCACCGAGTTTTGGTTTACTTTCAAATGACTAAGATGATGGACTTGATGGAAGAATTTTTAACTTTCCGGCAACATACCTACATAAGGTTGGACGGCTCTTCAAAATTGGAAGATAGAAGAGACTTGGTCCACGACTGGCAAACCAAGCCAGAGATATTTGTGTTCCTATTGTCAACGAGAGCAGGAGGTTTAGGTATCAACTTAACAGCCGCAGACACGGTCATTTTCTACGACTCTGATTGGAACCCCACCATTGATTCCCAGGCCATGGACAGAGCGCATAGATTGGGTCAAACAAGACAAGTTACTGTTTATAGACTCTTGACAAAAGGAACGATTGAGGAAAGAATGAGAGATCGTGCCAAGCAGAAAGAACAAGTTCAACAAGTTGTCATGGAAGGCAAAGCCTCGTTTGTTAAGAAGAAAGATGACTCCACAAACAAGAAGAAAGACGTTGCATATTTGCTTTTGGGAGGTGGCGATGAAGTGCCTGATACAACCCGTACGGGTAGCGTGATGCCGCGCGATGAGCCGTTGAACAATACGCTTGAAGCCATGTATCATGAGGGTGAACCGAATTTTTCTGGTACCATCACACCAAGTAGTTAGTTCATGACGAGAGAGGTAATCACAGCTCTTAAAAGAAATGTGATAGATGAAGTGCCCACCTTCGGGATGCATTCGAGTGACGTAATATAATTATATGAAGCTATGTAAATTCAGGCACCAGATTTGGCGATGAGAGATTCCTCTAAGTTGCGCAAAAAGGTTGTGTTTTTAGTGATGCTGATGTGATCTTGATCCCCCTCAATAGAGAGAGGCTCTTTGATCGATTCAGAAGTGAGGGTCTTGGATTTAAGGTCTAGATTTTCGCTCTCCAAATTGTAGATTCTTGCAAAGCTCTCCTCTAGCTTCTTTTCAAGGTCTTTCTTTGACATACCCTGAGTCGTTCCCTCGGCCAAGAGGTCGATTTTCAGGTTCTCTTCGTCATCTTCATCTGTGGTTATATGAGTGGACGCAATGAGATCAGACAATCCAGAGATATTAGAGTTTGTTGAGGTCCGGGAAAACCGAGCCGTATGATTAATATTGTTTGGCCTTTTGGTCAAAGCGTCCAATGCGGCCTGATTATAGCTTCCATGATTCGACCCACTGAAATTATACATCTTCAGGGTATTTCCCCTCGGTTCAACCATCGTTTGCTGAGGATCTTCTAGCACGGTTAAAAGACCAAGCAGTAGCCCAGATGAGACTCGCTTCGACCGCTTGTCAGCCCTTTCCGGCGAGCCGGGTATATCCAAGGACACTTGTGAATTTCTTGTTGACAGAATCGAGTTGTTTTTTCTTGACTTGGCCGACAGGGTGTGGAACGACTTGAGGTTGAAGTTGTCTTCGCTGTGCAGAGAATTGCGCTGGGAGATCGACCTTGAAGAAGTTGCCGACATTTCGGGATTGAATTTTTCGTGGAAGCCCGACTTGTATTCGCCCATACATGTCCTAAAAATCTCCATGCATGTCTTTAGATCGCCGTGAAACAGGTCGAAAATGGCTAGTCTCTCCTCGTGCTCCTCAGCATTGTCTAGACTGGCAATCAGTTGGCTGTACTTTTTGAAGTACTTAAGACTGGTCATCACATACAGCAATTTGTTGATGAGGTTATTGAGTTCTTCATCAGAGTCGAGCGCAAGTACGTCATCAGCTTTCTCGTTGATGTTGTAGTTGTTTATCAACACATCATGATTTGTGTAGTCTGAGGAGCCCGGTGAACTCTCGAGTATTTTGAACTTTTCATTCACGATTAAAAGATGTTCGAGTGTCTTCGTATGATTTTGAAACACCCCGTCAAGCCTTGCAGCCCTGCTTTCAGCGGTACAAAACATATGATTGGAAGCCAAGTCGATGTTCAAATCGTCCGAAAGTGTCAAGAGAAAAAAGTTGTGGGAAGGATAGTCGTGCACGGTTAGTAGTTGGCACACAAAAAAGCGCCGGTGGTTGTTGAACACGCTTAATTTCGTCGTGAGAGCTTCGAGCGTGAGAGGATCCTCATGCTCATATTGCAGAGTGTTATGAATAGCGCCGACTTGCACGCTATTGACCAGACAGTACTTCTCAAGCAACGCTCCATTTGACAATGGAAGGAGTTCGCGGATGGAATGTCTCAAGTTAAGGATGAGACAGGTAAGAATCATGTCTAAGTGTTTTTCCGGCGATTCCATATACGCAGAAGAGCCCACACTGGACATATGGGCCGGAGCCTTGTTTTGAGACGAGAATAAACGCATCTCTTTCAACCTGATAATATGTGCAATAATCGCCTTGTTGACTTTGCAGTTTGAAATCATGAAGTCGTTTAGACTTCGTAGGCTTCGGAATGATTCTATGGTAGCCTGAGCCCGCTTAGACGTGAGAATCCGGGTGGAGATGATCAAGAGGATCTTGAATAACTTGACGCGAGAGGACAGCTTCATGCGAGAAGATTTCTTGAACTGTTTCAAGAGAAAGATGATCAAACTAATGGTGCTGAGAAGGAGCCATGGGCGCAGTATAAATTCCGGCACGAGCAAGACGTATTTCTTGTTGACGATTTTCAACCGAATGCCGTCATCACTGAACTCTCTTTTCAAAGATATGGGCACATAGTGATCGCCGGACTTCCTGGCCTGCAACAAACCTTCGAGCGCCTGCTCATTCTTAGAAAGTACGAGCGAATCGTCCAAAAGATTCGAAAGCACGAGATCGTACTTGAACCTCTCCACTAGCAGTGCCCTGATTGGGCCGAGACCGAGATATTTGAGAATGAATTTGCGGAAGTTCTCGGTGCATGGATTTATTCCCGCGAGATTGTCTTTCCTTTCGTGCTGAGAATGACGCAGGCCCGGAGGTTGCGGGAGTTTGAGGTTATCCTGTGAAGATGCCACGCCGGTGTAGAATGTGTGGGTGTTTAAGCCGAACGAGTTTGTGCGTTCACATAGAGTCGGTGACCGCACATCATGCTCTTTGCTTCGGCGCGGCTGGGAGTACTCGCTGGTGCTGACGGAGTCAAACCGTTTTCGGCGGTGGGTTGTCTCCTCAATGCCCCAATCGGCTTCTGCAGGCGGGAAATGCGGCGGAAATCCCGGCCTGTCAAAGTTCATCACAACTGCTTAATAATCAGAGAGTGAGTTTCATCAGATGACGGGGTGTCAACAGCTGAAGTGAGAAATGTTGGATTCCAATTTCAGATCCAAAGCGTACAAATCAGACGGCAGAGACAGCAACAATACAAAAGTGGGCCGGCTGCTTTTTGTGTTCTGTTTAGTAATTTTCAGTGGGCCTGTGGCTTCTTGTGGGTGTCGGTGTATGAATCTGGGGGGGGGGGGGGGGGGGGGGGGGGTTTTTGTTTTTTTTTTTTGTTTTTTTTTTTTTTTTTTTTAATATACCCGAGGAGAAAACAAAACCCGGCCCACAAAACCGGGAAAGTTTTTTAAACCGGGCAAA
>JAGSXI010000037.1:0-44014 GCA_019285895.1 Metschnikowia australis | reverse complement strand
CCAAATGCTTGCAAATGTGGAACAGCGTTTCCTGTCGTTCCGCGTATTCCTGGGTAGGCTTAACCAAGTGTGCAACAATCCTTGTTTACATTTTGAAACATGAAAGCAGTCTTTCGTATCCTGGCTTCTATGTATCAGAGCTTCTACTGTGCCGATTCGAGCCACAAGCTATGAAGAAGTAGTCTGAGGTGTTTTGTATGTCTGACTCCAATAATATGTATTGCTTGTATTAACAGAGAGACGGCATATTCCAATATAATCCTGCCCTTTGCAGTTTCCACCTCGAATCGGAATACTCTTGATTCCAGCCAAAAATCAGATGCGCGTACTTTATCAAAGTTCAACAATCATTGACCCATCGGAAGAAATATCCAAAAGACCATGTGACATCCTGTGGAGGGCTGAAAATACGATCGACGCCTCTCAGGATCTGACTGTAGGAGCCCCCTCATGTCTGCTACCAGGAGAAATTCGGAAAGGTATTGCGTGTGTCCACTGAAGCAGTATTCTTTGGAGATTGATGGGAGCCGTGAATCTTATTAGCGCCACCAAAGGTATTTCTCGTTTTGGGCTAGTCACCTCGCACGTTGGTGAAATGTGCACATCCAGCTTGTCGTATATGCTGGACAGAGAAGCCAGGTTGCTGAATACTTCGCTCGAAGGGTTGAGTCTTATTGAGAGTAAGCAGACTGATAAGTTTCCCTCTGTATTTTCCGTAAGAAGTTGACATTGGTTATGCGCGGAAGTCTTTTTGAGGATGTCAATCCTTTTTGGGAGACTTTGTGAATTGTTGTTCGTGCCTTCTAACCTGAGCCAAAGTTGCAATCTATTGTAGGTTTTTTCCTTATGGTTTTTTGTTAGTATTGTACTTCCCTCTAGTGACACCCTATTATGTGATGTTTCTTGGAAAAAAATAAGTTTCCGGTGCAAAGAATATTAACGAAAGGCTACTTATCGCTACTGAGAGCGCCCTTTTCCGCAGAAGCCAACTCATGCTATGTTAGACAACGTGTATCACCTTGAAAGCTCTACTACATGGAGGCCCCTGCCACAAGTAAGCAATTATGAACTTTGAGAAACTCCCTTAATGATTTAGTAAGAAATTCTGCAAAACTGTTGTGATATTCCAGGAACACGATTTCAGATTCGTTTCATTCTGTATAGGGAAGATCTTACACCCCGTATATGGAAGGCCTAGCATGACAGTACCCCACAGGAACTATAGAGGGACGCGGGGATCTCGTAGCGCCAGGATAGGAGGACAACACTTGTATATCCAGAATTCCACAAGATAGGTTCGGCCTAATTACTGAGGCTGAACTATCAACTTATCTGCTTGTAGTCAAAAGAAAAGTGTATCCCGTTTCACAGTGAGAACAGTGTTAAGGAAAGACGCTTACAATCGGAATCGTCCCATTTCAGATGCAGGAGAATGCGGAGGGCACACATGGCCGGTAGAGGCTGCAATTTAATATGCAATCCCCCATACACAAACACGAAAAAGGTATAAAAGGAGGGAAAACCCAACTATTTGGATTGGGAGATAAGCGGATATTTAGTCTAGTTCAATATCATATTGAGTTATTATTGCGAACCCACAGCTAACTAACCGCTTCATATTATGCTTAAAACCGGCATAACACAAGAAATCCGTGATAGTTTAGTGGCTAGAATTACCGCTTGTCGCGCGGTAGACCGGGGTTCAATTCCCCGTCGCGGAGATTTTTTAAATCCCATGCTTTACTCTATTTGTAGGCTGATACACCAGCTTCTGATCTCATGCCAAAAGACAGAGTTCTCACACCATCGCACTTCTTGAACCATTAAAAGATAGTACCAAAAGAGTATGCCTAAAATAACAAACATGTTCATCTCGGGGAAAGCTGTCTTGGGCCCTACAAATGTGTTGTGCGAAAGATTTTTCGTTCATTGGAATATTGTGATCCAATCGTTAGAATCTCACTGTCCGAGAAAAAATAAAAATAAATCTTCACTATTTGAGTCTATCATTGGTGAGCACACACAAGTTAATCAGAGCTTTGCTTCATAAGTTTTTTTCCTCGACTCAAGAACTTCCTGCCCAAACTAGACGCGTGCATACCAATATGACCCGGCTCAATCTTATCTCTTACTAAATTGACTTTGCTTCTTATCGACGTATGTCTTCTTATGTCACTGTGCTGAGCGTTTTTGTAAGCCTGAGTAGCCAATTTTCCAATTTGAATATGTGGGGACTCAGTGGACTTGAGTGACTCATGGAGCCATTGCGACAAACCGGTTTCATAATTCATTTCATCGATTCTAGCTTTTTTTAGCAGTTCAATTCTATCAACGGGCTGCGAAATAGCCATTATTTTCTTCCAGTTTGAAACAGGGTATTTGACTTTCTTTGGATAATTGATTTTGGGATTCGACTCTGTCTGGCTGGAAATTTTTGTTCCGGGACCTCCAGTACAAACAGCACTAAATTCTCCTTCTTCACGAATTGGGGCGAGTTCTTCGACTGAACCTGGCAGAGTGTGAGTTTCCTCGTGGAATTTAGGTTTCTCGTAGTTGTGGTCGTACAAGACAGAGGACTCGAAACTATGATCAGGTGATTCATAGGGAGTCACTGGCTGATAAGACTTTGCTACTGATATTGCATCCGGAAATTCTTCGTCCAGTTGGTCTTCGTTGATACGCTGTAGACTTGTATCAACTGTGTCTGGAACTGACACACAGCTCGAGTTGGAGACAGAGGGAGCGTAAGACGAAACAGGACCCAAGCGAGTGAACTTTTTGTAGACCAGGTCATCTTTGTTGAATAGATTGACGTTCATTTGCGACTCATTGTCGTTTTCACCAACAAATTGATCCCGGTACATGCTAGTGTTTGGTTTCCAGGCACCTAAATTGAAAGTTGCAGTTGACATCGTTGAATCTCTTCTGTTGACCGCAGCAGAGTCCTTGCTGATTGGAGGAGGAACGAGCTCAAGATCTTTGGGTTGATCAGAATCAGTGTTTTTTTCGGAAAGATCACTGTATTCAGGCATTGCTAACTCGTCGACAGATTTGTTCTGAGAGATACCAGAGATTTCATCGTGGGCATTATCAAGTCGCGGTTTTTGATCTTGTGGGGTGAGTTGAGGCAAAGTTTCGCTTTGTATTGGATTCACTGAAGGTGGTTTCCGTATAGAACTTTTGCGAATGTTAGAGACCTCCATTTCGTAGTCTTCGCCAGGAGTCTCTCTAGCTTTATAATGTAGAGCTTGGTCCTCCCTACTATCACCTCCAGCGTCATCAAAGCGATGATTCTCAAAGTCGGGTAGATTCATGTCATGAATAGAGTCCAAAGTGGGCAAGAGAGATTTGCCTCCTTTCGTAGTTTTGTCTTGCAGACCAGTGAAAGTGCCATCTGGTTCACTGGCGGGTAATGCATGTATACTATTTCCTAGGAAAAGTGTCGAGTCTCCTTCCATTTTTGATAGGTCATCGATGAGGGAGTCCAAAGCATCTGTTCGGATCCGAGCCCGTTGGGTCTTGTTGCTCGTGGTTTTTTGAAGCGGCAAATCAGGTAGATTAGCATTCTCATTGTGTTCATCGAAATTGCTACTGTGCTCACTGTTATATCCCCAATCATCATCGTCGTCCATCTCCGTGGCGCGAACTTTCGTAGAGCTTTGAGATTCGACGTCATGGACTGTTAAATCCAAATTAAGTTCTGCCTCCAGATTGTAGTCATCGAAACTTGAGTCATCATCGCTGGCGCCAAGATCCAATCTATCGATCGAGAGGACCAACGCTTCAGGAGCACCTTGGCTCTGGTGCGGAATCTGCGGCTCTACAAAGGATCTTTCACCAGTGCTCATGCTCGCAGACGATAAATCCTCAGAGACTCCGCCTAAGACGGGCTCACTGGTGCTTACATCCGAAGCATCACTGGTGATGTGAGAGGCGAAATAAGATTCCTCGGTCGTAGTGCCATGAGGAGAGCGGATATTCAAATGATCAGGTTCTCGCTGAATAGAATCCGCATCTGAAACCAAGCTGCGATCCGATGCGTCGGTTTCAGGGCTTGCGGGCGAAAAATAGTGATGCGTTTGGTACGTGGGCGTAGGGGGCATGAAATCAGAGGCCTCGGAAGCAGCCTTAGAGACCATGCTCAAACTGTCTTCCAAAGGCTGTCTTCTGCCTACTTTGCTCGATTTTGAGCCTTGGGAGAGCAGAAACCTGGAGCCTGGCTCGGACAGACCCGAAAACCCCCGCCTTTCGGAGTTCTGTGGACCCCGAGTCCCATTTTCTGTAGGCTCGTCTTCTTCAGAGCTGTCTTGGTCTGCTTTTCTCGCGGAAAAATCAGACTTATCGATCGAAAGAACGAGTGTCGAGTTGCTCACGAGATGCTCTGTTCCACTAGCTGACTCCCTTGGTCCCCCAATAGCGGGTGTGATTTGCGAAGGGAGAGCAGGAGGAATAAAATCGTCCTTTTTGTTCTCTACTTTGGAGAGCTGCTCGGAATTCTCTTGTTCATCTTCATACTCGTCGTATTCGTTCCCCCATTCGTCCCCATATGTGGGCACGTCTGCTTTCACCCAGCGTGTCAGCCGGTGTCTTTCGAAGTTGTCAGACATTTGGAAAAATTCAGTTGTTCTGGTGGCTAAGAGAAAGATCTGGGGTTTGATAACTGATTTGCGGGTTTGGACACCGCTTTTGGTGGGGCGAATTCTAACACAAAACTTTAGGCTCCTCTGTGTGAGGCCCCAGAGATGGCAGTGGTCACGTGACAAACCGAGTGATTCGTAAGGTTTTTCGCCACAAGTTTTGGAAATACTCAAACTGGCGACTTTTTTTGGCACGGCAGTTAGCCGTGGCGAGGAATTTTGCTGTAAACAATGAACGATGTAGACTACTTGTATTTCATAGTATATGTACTTACAAACGAAGCACTGCGCCTGCACGCGTCTTCTCCCAGCTCTTGCCTTGAAAAGAACTTCCTTAAAAGAACCCAAGTGGAAAGCAAGACTCGAGGACTTGCTAAGAACCCAGACTAGCTACTGCACAGCCTGCGTGGAAAAGGAGTACTTTTTGCTCTCTTGATTCCACATCCACCAGCTTTTCGCTAGGAACGTGTAGCGAATAATGCACCGTTGCCTCTAGTCAGATATTTGAACATGTTTCCATAGGGGAACACAGCCATAAGAAGTAGCATGGGAAACAACTGCTATAGTAGACTTTGAAAAGCGCTTGAGAACAAGATTCTCGTGTCGTGCCAGAAGTTGCTCAACATACCCGAGCTCCGCTGTAAAATGCTCACATCATGAAAGCCAAATTCATGTCTTGAGGATGCGAGGTACTCAATTGTGGCTTTTGAGAGTATTTTGCGGAGAGCATACTTCTCATGTTGTTCAAGAGCGACAAGTATGACTGGTTTCTGCTCTGCGTCAATACACTGATGAACGCCCAGCTCATGGCACCGGTGCTTTGGCCCGCCTCCACCGCGTCCGCAGAGGTTTGATCGTCTTTACATCCAGATAAAGAGATCACGTCTGCGGGAGACATTTTCGACTGCACGATCTTCTCCCGGTCCGTGCTCTGATAGTTTGTCACCTTCTTGAAGATTCCCGATACCGCTGACATGGCGCCGCTGACATTGCCTGCATTATAGTTCATGAACGCTTTCAATGCGCCAGACCCGGCATCCTTCCACAAATTGGGCTCCTTCACCACACCTTTGGTCGAGTACACGAACGGCAAGTCCAAGGCCGTACCTGAATGACAGGCATCATACAAAGATACCAACTTGCAGCCCGGAGGTAAGGGCTTGACCATGAGGTCATGCATTTCATCATCGATGATGGGCCCAGCGGTCTCGAAGTCCAACGGGTAGACGCATGAGTCGAAGCCGCTTTCCTCGTCCCCGTTTTGGTCGGGCACAAGGCCACCATGACTGGATATGTGGAAGAAGTAACTGTCGTTCGGGGCCGCATTTTTTGTGAGCCACTGCATGGCTCGTATGATGTTGTCCCTTGTGGGGAGCCGCGCGACCTCGCGCTGGTCGTCGGTCAAAATCACCATGTCGTCGTACGAGTACCCATAGTATTGGTTCAAGAACTTGCTCATGTTCTTGACGTCGTTGACACAGCCACGCAACTCGTTCTTTGAGCCGTAGTAGTTGATTCCAATCAACAACGCCTTCTTCTTTCCAGTACAGTTCGAGTACTGGAAAGTCATATTGCTGTTCTGGCCAAAACTCTGAGGAGCCGAGGGCGGTGCACTCATGGAATCGTGGCCTGAGTTGTTCCTGTATCGCCCCAGGGAGTCATATGACGCATTGGGCGCACTCTGTTGGCCGTTCGGCTGATGCTGCTGCTGGTTGTAGTTTTGCTGCTGCTGGTACTGCTGCTGCTGCTGCTGAAACAGCGACGAGTTCAAGTTACCGCCTTGTGGAATCCATTGGGATTGTGGCTGATGTCTGTTTGGGCGGCCAGGTGGGGGCCTGCCATAGTATCCGTTTTGCAGAGGGCCTGAAGGGCCTCCATAGTAGTTGCCAGGTGGGGGCCCGTGGGGGTTGCCGGGTGGGGGACCTTGGTAGCCATAATTGGACTGCTGATTTTGGTACCCACCTTGGTAATTGCCTTGACTGTTGTTATATGAATGACCGCCACTTCCTGGAAACATGCTGGAAGATAAAGAGGTGAGTCGAGGACCAAGCAGGCGGAGCTGAAGCGAGCCGGACCCATGCTTCTCGACTGCACGGGTGTGACTATATACAGAGGCTCCGCTGCAGCTTCTCTGCAGTTATCAGGAACAGGTTTCAGAAGGAACAGATGCAGGAGGCGCTGGGCCTAATCCAAGGCATGCACAACCTGAGGGCCCCGGGTGTGTTTTTTGGTGCTCTTCAGCTTTCGAAAATTACCAATTGTATGTCCCGAAACATGTTTGAGCATTCGGACCCTAGCTGTAAGGCTGTGCTCATGTGATGTCATAGGCCTGGCAGATGTGGCCAATGTGCAGTCGCAATTTCTTCCAATGGCCTCAATTTCAGAGATTAGTGGATTTTCGCTTGGCACCACAATGCCAGATTTACGAGTTACTCGTCCGATGTGTCGGCACCCTAGCCAGGACCGCGGTTTAGCATTTACAAGGCAGTCATTGTTACCCATGGCCCTAATTGAGCCAGAACGTGCGTTCGATGAATCCACAGAACGTATTTCGCATTGATTCTCGGAACGTATTTCGCAATGATTACCAGATCGTATTTTGCATTGATACTCGGGGATCAACCTCCACATTCTAGCCTGACCATGCTGGGGCTTCCTTGCCAAACCGTACCTAGAGCTGACTGGAAAGACCTTATTCAAGCCCCAGGACCAAAAAAGGTTATAGGCAATACCCGCAGCTTCCAGCCGAGCCGATATTTTCCGTCACCGCTCGATCTGGAAGCTTCATAGCTTCGGGTTCTCGAGCGAGTTCTGGGCAGCTACCACTCCTGGGTAGACGTCCGCCGCCGGGTTGCCCATGTGCCAGAACCCGCCGTCTACCACCTGCACCGTGCCCGTGACATACGAGGCGGCGGGCGAAAACACATAAACTGTGGCCTCGGCAATGTCGCGGGCAGCCCCCCACCGCGCGAGCGGCACCTTCCGCCCCACATCCGTGTCCTCGGTCATCAAGCGGGACATGCCCTCGGTGCCCTCGATTCCACCCGGCGCAATGCAGTTGCACCGGATCCCCAAAGGCCCCAACTCCACCGCAAGCGCATTGGAGAGGGCATCCACGCCAGCCTTGGCTGCGCCTACGTGCGCCTGGAACGGCACTCCGTAGTAATGCAACGTAGCAGAGACAAAGAGCACTGCGCCCTGGCTTTTCCGGAGCTCCAGAAAACACGCCTTGACCGTGTTAAACGAGCCGAGCAAGTCGATGGACACTACTGACTTGAACGCGTTGGCGGACAAGTGGTTGAAGTCAGCCAAGAAGTTGCCCGCCGCACCCGCAATGACGAAGTCGATGCGGCCCAACCGCTTCACGGTGGTCTTGACAGCGGCTTCCAACGAGTGCACGTCGCGCACGTCCGTGCTGCCGATTCCTAAGACAGTGGCTCCTTGCCGCAACCGCTGAATGTCGCGGGCAGCGCGCTCGGTTTTCTCCGTGTTTCTGCCCACGATCACCGCGTCGGCGCCAAGAAGCACGAGCGCCTCTGTTTGGACCCTGCAAATGGTGCCCGCGCCACCAGTCACAAATGCGACCTTGCCCTTAAAAATGCCTGGTTTCCAGGGACACGTTTTGAGGAACGACCTGTCTAAACTAGCCATTCCGGGTTTTTACAGAATCTCTGAGTTGTTGTACGCTTGGGATCGGCTGGGTTGTGGTGGTCTTTTGTTCTATTCTACCAGTCTTTTGGATATGAACAGGGTGTTATCTTCGTTTTCACTTTGTTCCGTCTTTTCTCGATTCGGCTTGCTTCCTATTGCCCGACTCCTTGTCTCAAACTGAACAGTTTTGTGAGTGCCACTTGGAAAAATAGTGGTGGTTCAAAAGTCAAGAAGACACTGGGAGGGAAGTGGTATTTATTTGCCTCGGCATTCGGGCGTGTAAATGTTTTGCGGGGAAGGGCCGATATATAGCAGCGACCGCGAATAGCTACCGACCCAAATAGTTGATAAAAGTTCCGCGGGTTGTGGTATTTGATTCCATATTATCGCCATGATCTTTACTATCTTGATTTGTTGTGAGGCCGATCACATCTATCTTTCATTAAGTAAGCACAGGCTGGTGCCAGGGCATGATTCGAAAGGTTGATGGTTATCCAGAAGAGACATTCGGCAAATACTGGGGTATGGATTGAAGATGATTACGGGGCCACTTAATATAAGCTTTATCTTTTCTCCTACCACCTCCGTATCGATAGAATCCTGTGGTTGGCAGAATAGGTTTTCAGTATTCACCACTATTTTGCAGTCCTGATTGATAGATGAGAGATGATACACGAAGATCAGCTTTTGATGTGCATGGTCCCGGGGCCATTGAAACTGGCATTTATATTTGTTGCACTTTCGAAGAGAGCTGCATTAGCTCATTGGGGTGCCCTATGGTAAACACATATTGATCCAAAGAACCTGTCTTGAGCAGCACCTATTAATAGTCTCATTCTCTCACGAACTACACAAATCTGGCTGTGCTAGATCGAACTGACCCCTGCACTACTGGTCCACCAATTTTGGTTCGTATACGCTGTCCATAAGCAGCCCTGAGAGCAGTCAAAACTGTTTTTGTCAATTTCGAACCCTCACTATATTCCAATTTGTGTTTTGTCCTATATGGGATGCGTCTTTACACACCAAATAGTAATATATTGATCGAGCATGCCAATAGGAGTACATACGATAAATGGCTAGGAATGGAAGGCGCTTTATGCCTTTACAAGCCCGTGTGTCCCATTGGCGCCCGTGTGTTGCATTCGTACGATAAGTATACTGCTGGAACCGACAGCAGCCTCCTTTTCTACTTTCACTCACACCACGATTTTTGATGACAGGAAGTCGGAAGTAAGCCGAGGATTGCGCTTCATTCACGGAAATATCATCTCACCTCCAAGCATCGAGAAGTAAACAATAGAGAAGAACTTATCCTCATACTGCCATAGGCAGCCCTCGGTCGAGCCAGCTCCTGCAATGAACAGTCTATATGATCCCCATTCCCTTTAACTCCGAGCACGCAGGCATGGGCATGTCGCGCGCTTGGTTCATGCGCTTTTCGTCTGTGAAAAACCATCCCTGTGCATCTTGAAGTATCTCTTGTCGACGCGTCTGCTCACGGCGGCACCGGGATCGTTTATCCAGGATATACGCGTTTTCGACTTTTGTGTCGAAATTGTGGAGAGCCCTCCCATTTTTGTCTTTGACGAAGCTTTCACTCACGAAGTAAGGAATCTCGAATGTTGGCGTGTTCCTGCGAGCAGGGAACTTGGCACTTTTGGTGAACGAGTATTCAGGAGCGCCGTCGCCCGAGAAAAGAGACGATAATAGCGTCGCCAACAAAACAAGAAGCACCGGTGCCAACTGCCTTAGCGTTTCCCAGGACGTGGGTTCTGCGCGGTTCTGCTGTCTCTGTCTCTGGCTCTGTCTCTGTCTTTGCTGCTGAGCAAAATTTCCCGCGAATGGATCGAACCCGTTGCCGAAGTTCTGGAATGTGAACCCATTGTTGCCGCCAAAAGTGAATGTTGTATGTCCTGGAGCTGCGCCGTCACCGAAAAACATGTTGAAGACGTTGTCATCAAAACCTTGCGCTCTGGCGCCACCAGCATTCCCAAACCCACGGGCAAATCCGCTGGTGGCCCCGGCGCCAGGAGAGCCGGCGCCCGCAAATCGAGAGTCAGGATCCGAGCCCGTCTGGTCGAAAATGCGCTTTTTGCTCGGATCGCTGAGCACGCCCCACGCCTTGTTCAAATATTTGAACGCCTCACTTGCTCTCGGGTGAGAGTTCTTATCCGGGTGGAGTTTTACGGCCAATTTTCTGTAAGACTTCTTGATCGTGGATTCGGAGGCTGCCTTCTCGCACTCTAGGATTTCGTAGTACTGGTGTGTCTTGCATGACAAGACTCTGAGAACCACTTTTTCCTGGTCAGCGGAATGTGAAGACATGGCTGCAATAATTCGTTGCCTCTTGTTGTTTTGTGAGAATGTGCTATGGCGTGTTTGGGAGGTGAAGAAAAATGCCTGAGAGATTGCCGTGCCGATTCTCCAGCACACCAGCCCAAATCACTGCGGTGGACTGCTGGGACTTTTTGCGCGGTTCTATGCAGGCAACCGACCAGGTTCTGGCGGATTCTATGTTCCATAGGTTTGACTAATTAAATCTCTAAGCCATACTTGCTGTTCATAAACTCCCACGAGCGGCTATCGATCCCCCAGGATGCTCTCTTTATTGCACCAGAGGACTGTTAGTCCCTAGCTCCCGGGCACTTGACACGCAAGTAGGCAGCAATCTCTAGGGCAACAAAGTAAGATGTTTTTCGTTGGATTTTGTGAGGTCTTGTGTCCTTGTTTCTGGAAGTTTGTTGGGTGAGGGTCTAATCAGAGTGTGACATCCGGAATGGTGGCGAGCGCTGACATGTCGAATAGAAACGTACATTCAGTCCTGGGTTTCTCGTTGTTTTCATGTCCTGTTTTTTTCATGTATCTTTTCGAACTGTAATGGCAGGTCGTACATTTTGACGGGGCAGCCTGGATTCAAGCAGTTGCCTTTCAACCACCGGTACTTAGCGGGTTTTGCAGCCGGCTGCATACCCAGATACCCGATCTTCAGAATTTATACGGTGGTTTTGTGGCAAGATAGGCTGCTAGCTTTTTTATTGTCTCTGAGCGTTCCAGACCACATAGCCATTTCATTAAGTCTAATGACACCCAATCCATTTTGAAACACACAGAGCTATATACGCCGGAAACAATCAAACCTAGTTTTCCGGACCCTAAGAATTATAGCCACTTTGTCTAGGGGTATTGCCTGGGTAGAAAATAGATAAAGAGAATCAAAAGTCTTTGTTAGCTCGACTGTGTCACCGGCCAATGCTTTAGGGGATCTCCTGAATTGCCTAGCAATATACAAACTGACAGGAAGGCTTTACTTGTTAACACAGAGGTTTTAGATAGTTCTAGCGTAAACCAATTCATATCCGAGTCTCTTCTTCAGAATTACTCAAAAGTTTGTTAGACCCATGTATGAGCCTGATCTACTTGCAGGGCTCGCGCAATATAGTGTTGAGGCAGAGCCTAACATGTCCCAGTACTGGGTATTCGTATTCGCAAGCAAATGATCATAACAATTGCTGAAATTGATTCTCATGTTCACAAAACATGGGTGAAAATACAGGGGAAAATCTCGCTTGTTGCAATACCTGGACTCCGTTTCGGGGCTTCTCTGACAGCGAGCCAACTGCAACTTAAAATGGTGCTAGAGCAAAATGGCCCATAGAAGGTTGCGGGATTTTGGCCCGGGCGACTCTTCAACACCCGAATTGAAAACTCCTCCTCTAAACACGGTTGGCGTTTGGGGAAAAGCGTGTGACCGTCTAGTTCCCACTTTTTCAGACAACTTCAACTGAAAGATCATTGTTCATTGACATTTGAGTTTACTCGAAGCAAACTCAGAAATGCGACGGTGCGGCGACGCATTTTCATTTCTCTAGGCAAAATATGTGTTGCTCATTTGAAAGGGTACTTGATTAGTAAAACGGTAAACAGTACATCCCTAAGATATAAATAGGCGAGTCTATCAGGATACTCCAGTAGTGATGAATCAAATCGACATTGCCATCACGCTCTAGTTTGGGCAATCATAGACTGGATTCTCCCATATTCTAGCCCACATATACATGTATTAAGCATTATTTGTATTTAATTACCCAAAAGCATTATTTGTATCTAATTACCCAAAAGCTAAAATGTTTCAACTGTTTGAATTTGGTGCTTTTTAAATTTGGTGCTTTATAATTACTTACAAATAAACCATAAAATAAAGGCGAATATTGATAACAAACGAGTATACTATTAATAAAGGAGTATATTCAAATATTAAATATCTTCGCTGGGTTACTTGGCACTCATGGCCTTCACTGCGCACCGATGTCGGATTTACCCCCGCATACTACCAAGGCTGAGCCCAGCCAAATCAGGCGAAGTCCCAAGAACAGAAATTTTTCATGGGGGTGTATCTTATACCTTACTTGAAAACAAGGAACGAGTTGAGGACGTAGATAGAGCCGAAAAAGTTTAAAGCCGGCCTCATCACTATTCAGGGCAACCGAAAATATACGACGCGTGCCATTCACCAAAATTGCCTTTTTGGGGCTTTGCGAGCACAGGAAGTTCAAAACCGAGAGGCACAGCGGCTTGGCCTTCCTGAAACGTGCGACGTGGTTTAGTTCTTTCCTGCCTGCTTGTAGATCAGAAAATTTGCGGGGCTCGCGCTAGTTCAGGAAGCGCTTGCGGTGATTTTGTTTCAGAAATGCCAGAAACCCAGAAAGCCGAAACGACTCATTTCGCAGCCGAGTCTCAGGTCGAGCCCACGTGCATTGAAAGTCGCTTGAGTACTGTGTGCGTGCATGACCACACCATCACGTTTTGTCCTTTCGTCGTAATACCGCAGCAGGCATTGCCCAGAAGCCGCGGCGCCACCGGTATATGTACCTGCCCTTAACTTATATGCACTGTATGCAATAAAACGCATCATAGTGACCCCCTCTGCCATACAATACAAAACTCCGCCACCAATTTCTACTCAGGGACATGGGTGTATTTAGTGACAGATTCCCCAGCAACCCCTCAACCTTTCCATAATTTCCCTTTGCATTGGACTTATACCTCTCTTGCTTTGACTCCAGCAACTGAATTCTTTCCACACATCGCTCTCCCATTTGCCAATTTTCGCCACATTCGGAACGCTCACGCATATCGCAGTAAATTTCCAGCTATTTAAACCATCTGTCTCGCTTGCATTTGACCAAAACAACCCACTTTTCAAGATGTTGTACCTTCCGTATGCTGCTCTTCTAGCAGCATTGACCTCAGCCGCCAGTACGCCAGAGGCCCCTAGAGTTGGCGCTCTCAAGATGGACTTTTCTGTCTTGAGAGGCAGTTCTCTATCTTCGGCAAGAAAGGGCGGCATCCCTGCTCTTGTGAAGAGAGAAGGCCTGACCGAACTTACGTTGACAAACGAACAGACCTACTACTCTGCCACTCTCAAGATTGGGTCCCAGGGCGCGGAAAACGATGTCGTTGTGGATACCGGCTCATCGGATTTATGGATCATGTCGACTGACGTTGAATGCGCGTCCTCGTCAACCTCCTTCAGAAGATCGATTGACAACTTTGAAAATCTTTCCCACCGCCGTCTCATGAGTTTTGAGATGCCAGACTCGACCGAGAGAGATGCCACGAACAAAAACAAGAGGGCAAGTGGCTCCAACACTTGCACGGCCTCAGGCTCCTTCGAGACCGCAGATTCAAGCTCTTTCCAAGTCAACAACACAGCTCCCGAATTCTCCATTTCTTACGCCGACAGCACGTACGCGAACGGTTACTGGGGGTACGACTATATTGACTTTGGGTCGGCAAATGTATCCGACTGTAGTTTCGCCGTGGTGGACGACACTTCTTCGGACATTGGTGTTTTCGGCATCGGACTTGCGCAGTTGGAAACGACATATTCCGGCACCACTGCAACCACCCCGTACACTTACGAGAATTTCCCGGCTCGTTTGAAGGCCACTGGCGCCATCAATAAGCTAGTGTATTCGCTTTACTTGGACTCGGCTGATGCTCTGTCGGGCTCAGTGTTGTTTGGCGCTGTTGACCATGCCAAGTATAGCGGCCAGTTGCAGACGGTTCCCCTCGTCAACATCTACTCGTCGTTCTTTTCCGACCCAATCCGTTTTGATATTGTTCTTGACTCGATCACGTTGGAAAGCTCGTCACAAAATGTTTCTGTATCCTCGTCTAGTATTGCCGCATTGTTGGACTCCGGTACCACTTTAACTTATCTCCCGACTGCCATCTTGAGCACTTTTGTGTCGCTGTTGGATGCATCCACCAGTTCCTCGGGATACTATACGGTGGACTGCGACTACAACTCAGATGATATATACGCCGTGTTCAACTTTTCTGGCGTGGAGATCAAGGTGCCAATGTCCGACTTGATCATCCTGCTGGGCTTGCAATGCTACTTGGGTGTTTTGGAACAGGCCTCTAGCTCTCAGACCAGTTCTTCGTACGCCATCTTGGGTGACAACTTCCTTCGTAACGCTTACATTGTGTACGACTTGGAAGACTATGAGATTTCTTTGGCCCAGGTCAACTTCTCTAGCAGTGAGGACATCGAGACGGTCACGAGCTCTATCCCTCTGGCTGTTCAGGCTGAAGGATATTCTTCTACGTCTCTTGCCACGTCTATCGGGACTGGCTCTACAAGCTCGCAGTTGAGCTCTTCAGGAACCAATAGATCTGAAGGCACCAGCGCGGTTCACTTTGTCAAGTCTTTGTTTATTGCAGTGGTTGGAGCAGGTCTCCTTTTGGTATTTTAGAATTTCCTCCAGTGACTGTTTCCAGTACCATCAACAAGGAGCACATCGAGCACCATGTCTAGATTCTGATGTGACACACTTTTGGGAAATTGACTTTAGAAAAGCTCTGTTCGAGTTTCATGTGCGGAAGACGGTGCGTTGTCTTCATTATGTGGTGTAGTTCGCTAGAGTATGCTGTCCGATTGATGCGACCGAAGTATAGCCATATGGCCGAAGCCGTCATTAATGGGCCCGATTAGGCCGCAGTGATTTGTTAGCGAACAATTTCTCGTAAACGCCGTCAACCCATCAGATGATTCTTCGGTGGCCTGTATGTACAATGGAACCAGAGACAGATGTAAGTATACGGAAGGCCAATATGTAAAAGAAAGCCAGGCCAATATCACCCGGTTCCCTGCCACAGCGGCAGACCTGCGCAATGATGTCAACACCAAATAGAAATATACTAGACTTACTGATCTCAGCACCCCCACTTAGATCCAGTGCCTAGGGTTCAAAAGCTGCAAAGCGGAAACGCCATTTTGCCATGGTGTGTGCTTGCGCGCCCAAAGTGGCAGCGACGAGGAAAAGAGAGGGCCGTTCTTGCGTTTGACTCGGGCGAGTCTGTTTGTCAAGTCCCCGCGTTTTCAATCGTTTCGGGCTGGCGACATTGCCTTCTCGTTTAGCCACCAGAGAGGAAAGTAGAGCGTCGCGCTGAACGCCTCGTGCTGAAAATCCCGGGTTATCGTCCTGTGCCAGTGTTCATCTATCAAGCTTGCGAAAAAACGCCCCCGTGCCGGAAGAACCAACAAGCAGTGCGGTGGCCAATCTATTGAAAGAACATGCCTCCAACCAAAAACACAAGCAAAGTCCCACACAGCAATTCACGAGAGACCTCTACTGGATCCCAGTCCTCGTTCTATTATTCTTGGGCCCGCCTCCCGAAAACAAAGATCGAAATCGGTGGCATCTTCGCATTGTTACGTCGCCAGGAAAATATGAGTGTGCGGGCCTATTCTAAAATTTAGCGCGAAGGCGCAGGACTGGAGATGACAGAAGTCGCAATCGGCAAGCGTTTTATACGGGCGGACTAGTAAACAGCTGTAGCAGTTCCCCTCTTTCTTTTTTACTTTGCTTCTTTGTTCCTCTTTGTTTCTTTGTTGCTTCTTTTGATTCATCTTCTTTCTGTGTGAACGAACGTGGCTCCCCTTCGGCCCCCACATTTTCTAATCCCAGCTGCAATTCCCCTTCTGCACAGCCTTTGTTTCAGCGGTCTATTTAGCACTCCTCGCGAAGAGCAAAAACGCCCCGTGCGCTCGTCTCAATCTGAACACCGTGTGTTTCTACACCCATCTCCTTTCTGAGCCCAGCTTTCTTTTCGCCATAGACCCGCCGCTATTTGCGTCTTGAACCCGCCTTCTTTTGCCCTGACCCGAAAGGCTTTCTTACCCCTGCCACCGGTTTGACTTCCGAAATCATACCTGCCACCAAAAAGCCCCGCTTGGACTCCGACATGGATACCGCAGCGTTGTTGGCGATTCTTGACGATCCAAGCGCGTTTGCCGAACAGGCCCCACTACTACGCCAGGACTTGCGGCGTGTCCTAGCCACCCAGAGCACGCAAATAAAGGAGTTGTCGCTGGCGCATAACACCGCATGTGTAGCCAACAAGGCGTTCAAGCTGGCGCTCTCGGAAATCGGCACCGTGGTGATCTCGGTCGCCATGGGCGACTTGCTGAAGAAAGTAGAGATCCACCCGGTCGAGCTGGACCCGGAGATTTTGAAGGTCAAGATCACCATCAACACCATGATGGACCAGCTCCAAGCGTTTGCGACCGAGGTCACCAAAGTTGCCACCGAAGTCGCCAACGGTGAGTTGGGCGGCCAGGCCAAGAATGAGGGCTCTGTGGGCATCTGGCGCTCGTTGACCGACAACGTCAACATCATGGCGTTGAACCTCACCAACCAGGTTCGAGAGATCGCCGACGTCACGCGTGCGGTTGCCCAGGGCGACTTGTCCCGCAAAATCAACGTCCACGCGCAAGGCGAAATCTTGCAATTGCAGATGACCATCAACACCATGGTGGACCAGCTCCGAACATTTGCGTTCGAGGTGTCCAAAGTCGCGCGTGATGTGGGTGTCCTTGGGATTTTGGGCGGCCAAGCCTTGATCGGGAACGTCGAGGGTATCTGGAAGGAACTCACCGATAACGTCAACGCCATGGCGCTTAACTTGACCACTCAGGTGAGGAACATTGCCAATGTCACGACTGCTGTTGCTCAGGGGGACTTGCTGAAGAAAGTCACTGCCGACTGCAAGGGTGAAATCTTAGACTTAAAGCTCACGATCAATCAAATGGTGGACCGTTTACAGACCTTTGCTCTCGAGGTCACCACGTTGTCTCGCGAAGTCGGAACCTACGGCATCTTGGGCGGACAGGCAAACGTTCGTGATGTCGAGGGAGCTTGGAAAGCAGTGACCGAGAACGTGAACTTGATGGCTACTAACTTGACAAATCAAGTCAGATCTATCGCCACAGTTACCACGGCCGTTGCCCATGGTGACTTGTCCCAAAAAATCGACGTGCATGCCCAAGGCGAAATATTGCAGTTGAAGAATACTATTAACAAGATGGTGGACTCTTTACAGCTTTTTGCTTCGGAGGTGTCGAAAGTTGCAAGAGATGTCGGTATCAATGGTAAGTTGGGTATCCAGGCCCAGGTTTCTGATGTTGACGGTTTATGGAAGGAAATCACCTCCAATGTCAATACAATGGCCTCCAACTTGACCTCCCAAGTCAGAGCATTTGCTCAGATTACAGCCGCAGCCACCGACGGTGACTTTACTCGCTTCATTACTGTCGAGGCTTCTGGTGAAATGGATGCTTTGAAGACGAAGATCAATCAGATGGTTTTCAATTTGAGAGAGTCGATCCAAAGAAATACTGCGGCAAGAGAGGCCGCCGAATTGGCCAACAGTGCTAAGTCGGAATTTTTGGCAAACATGTCGCACGAAATCAGAACGCCGTTGAACGGTATAATTGGTATGACCCAATTGTCCCTCGATACCGAGCTTACTCAATATCAGCGTGAAATGTTGAGTATTGTCCACAATTTGGCCAACTCTTTGCTTACAATTATCGATGACATTCTTGATATATCTAAAATTGAAGCAAACAGAATGACTGTTGAGCAGATTGACTTTTCTTTGAGAGGCAACGTGTTTGGTGCTTTGAAAACTTTGGCTGTCAAAGCCATCGAAAAGAACTTGGATCTTATCTACCAATGTGACTCTTCGTTCCCAGACAACTTAATTGGCGATTCATTTAGATTGCGCCAAGTCATTCTCAATTTGGCAGGTAATGCCATCAAGTTCACCAAAAAGGGAAAAGTCAGCGTGAGTGTGAGAAAGTTTGGGGGAGTCTCAGAGGACCCTGACAAACTTCTTCTAGAATGTTGCGTGAGTGATACTGGAATTGGCATCGAAGAAGACAAGCTTGGCTTGATTTTCGACACATTCTGTCAAGCAGATGGTTCCACGACGAGAAAGTTTGGGGGAACCGGTCTTGGTTTATCAATCTCAAAGCAATTGATTCATCTTATGGGTGGTGAAATTTGGGTCACTTCTGACTATGGTCACGGATCCAACTTTTCTTTCACGGTGTCCGTGTCTCGTTCCAATATTCAATATTCTGCAAACAGCGAGCTGCTTTTGCCTTTCAGAAACCATTACATTTTGTTCATTTCAACAGATCACAACGATTCTGAACTCGAGGCAATTCAAAACAATATTATCGAGCTTGGGTTGGAACCGGTGATCGCAAGATCGACCCAAGATGCAAATCTTTCGGAACCAATTAACTTCGACATAATTATGATCGACTCCATCAATACCGCGAAGGAGTTGCGAATGTTGCCTGAGGTTAAATACATCCCATTGGTCTTGTTACACCACTCGATACCTGAATTGAATATGAGAGTCTGTATAGACTTGGGAATCTCGTCGTACGGGAACACGCCCTGCACAATCTCGGACTTGGCGAGTGCTATAATACCGGCTTTAGAATCCAGATCTATCGCCCAAAACACAGATGATTCTGTTTCTTACAGAATTCTTTTGGCTGAAGACAATTTGATCAATCAAAAGTTGGCTGTAAGAATCTTGGAGAAACAAGGTCATCAAGTTAAAGTGGTTGAAAACGGCTTAGAGGCATTCGAGGCAGTCCAGAAAAAAAAATTTGATGTTGTTTTGATGGATGTGCAAATGCCAGTCATGGGCGGTTTTGAAGCCACAGAAAAAATTAGACAATGGGAAAAAAAGTCGAATCCTATTGACTGCCTCAGCTTCCGGACTCCTATCATAGCATTGACTGCCCATGCAATGTTGGGTGATCGAGAAAAATCACTCGCAAAGGGAATGGACGATTATGTTTCAAAGCCATTGAAGCCGAAATTGTTGATGCAGACGATTGCGAAGAGCATACACAACATGAAACAATTAAAAGAATTGTCGAAACAAAATAACAGCAACCGCACTTCAGACTTCGCCAAGAATTTACAAAAAATTAAAAGTTCTCAAACTCCCAGCACGGGCGAACAAGGCGGAGTATCTCCCACCAGGACTGCAGCCTCTAATGGGACTGACTTTGTTCATCAAGCATGCGAGAATCACGTTCCTGGGAGAGAAAAGGGGCCCTTGACTACTCGGCACTCAGAAGAAGTTGTCACCACGACTAGGCCAGGTGCACTTTCGCCCGGTAGTAGGTCTCAAACAGAAAGCTTTTTGTTATTCTCAAAAAAAAAAGATGCCTAAGTTAAGCGGTTAGCCATGTAACTTGCATCCAAATAATGAATTGCGACTAGAGATTATTGCGCCACAGCACATGTCATATAAAAGTTAGTTTCATCATTCGTCATTTCCAGTAAACCTATTCAACTTTTTTACCATACAGTATCGTCCCACTTTTTCAATTCTTGTGCCTGCTGTGAGACGTCTTTTTGGGCCTTCTTTCTCATGTAAAAGATGGGACAGTCATTATTGGAGCAAAGGACTTCTTGATGCAACGAACCTTGACACCTCTGGCATTCAGTCCACAATCTGGAGAATTTGTTCTCGAGATAATTCATTTGAGCCAAGGTCTCAGAATATAATTGAGGGGCTTTAGAAACACAATTCTCACAAATCGCCCCATGATTATCTGGCTTAAGAGGTGACCTGCAACTTTTGCACAACTCTGCTTTCTTAGCAAACCTCATAAGACCACCGCTCTTTGGGGCGCTCATCTTAATCGTCCTAGTATGAGCGCCGGAGAGAAGATCCTTTGCCTTCTTTTCGCCAAGAATCGGTACAAAAATTCTCATTAGCGGTTTAGAAAGCTGATTATCCAAGTAGTAATTGACATCGATGGGCAAAGAGTTTTCCAACACGTACAACGGGTCTTCGGACTTTTCGTAATTCTTTGAGCCCGATGCGTTAATAATGACGTAAGCCACCCGATCTCCTAAATTTGGTGCTGATCCTGGGTCTCGTTTCTTCATTCTCTTTGCGAGTTCCACGTGTGCCTGTTTACCATCGTATTCATGCTTCGAATATGCTTTGGTAATGACTAATTGCGACAAATCAATTCTATTCTGTAGCAAATCGGCAATTGTTTGTTTCACAAACCTCTCAGCTTTCTCCACATTTCTTTCTTCCAAGATGTAGTCCAAGACCTTTGTGATAACATTCTGGACCATCCGGCAATTATCTCTTCTCACAGTTTCAATACCTTTAGTGTCCATCTTATCAAACTTATCAGGTCTCGTCCAGTATAATCCAGCATACCTCTTTTTGTTGATGAGCAAGTATGGGAAGTAAACCTTTTCAAACTCTAATTTGATAGGATGCTTGAAGTGCGTGGAGACGTAATCCGCAGCTTCCTCCCCTAGCTTCATGCAAGTCTCCAAGTCTTGAGGACCAAACTTGACCATGACAGAATCAGTATCTCCATAGATGACCTGAGCGTCGTAATCATAGTTGTTTCCCGTGTTGTATTTTTCTTGTACAACATTCCTAGTTTTCTCGATCATCTCTCTTCCAAAAGCCGTCACAGAAGACGAGATTGCTAAGCACGGAAGCTTTCCGACTGTAGCACCCGTGAACCCATACACAGAGTTGGCTGAAATTTTCAATGCCAACTGTCTACCATTAAGCACATCTCTTTTGAAAGGATCTGCCTCGTTTTTCAAGTCGTGCTTTGCCTTTTTTCTTGCGGTCAAAAGCTCATCCAAAATCGTCGGAAGAATTCCTTTTCTCTTGTGTTCTTTGACAAAGTAGTCTCCGTTGGGGGTGTAAGTATAGTCATCCTCTGTTAGCTTGAAAGCTTCAATCGCATTCTTGTTTATGAGCGTGGTGTAACACAAGTTATGGGCCATCATGATCGAAGGATATAAAGAGCTGAAATCCAAAGTAGCGATCGGAACGTCGTAGTAACCCCTTTCAGGTTCAATGACTGTTGCACCTTCATATTCTTCGTTTCCACCTTCACTCTTCATGTTGGGCACAACGATGTCTTCTTCTAGACACTTTCTGAATAATTGGGAAATGACTTTGATTTGTTGTCCCCTGGATAAGAGATATGAAAACGGAACACCCGTGACTCTTGCCATTTCAGTGTAGTTGACCAAGCACATCAATTTCTCAAGTAATCTGAGGGGTAAATACGCATCTTTCAAACAATAGACGGCCAATCTCCTTCTGGTATCCGCATTCCCGTTTTGAAGTTCTGTGATGATAGAGTGTTGGACATCTTCTTTTTGCTCTCCTAAGAAGTGTGCAGAGACGGAATTCAACGTGTACGATCTGAGTTTGTACTCGCGCTGAATGAATTGAAGCAAGTCAAGTTGCATTCTACCATCAATATTCACCACCTTGTTTTCTCTTGTACCATATGCACGAGAACTAAAGACAGAATCCTTGGCTTCTTGTTTCACGTTCACCAATCTTCCGAAAAAGGGGAATTTAGGCAAACCAAGAGCTTTCGATCTGTCTAGCAAATAGGGCAAATCAAAATTGGCAGAGTTGTATCCAATTATTACATCAGGATCTGCCTGTACAACAAAGTTTCTCCACGCCATCAACATGTCAGCCTCTTCCTCGTGAGAAAACACCTCCGAGCCTATTATGGATGCACAACTTTTGACAGTAAAAACGTTACGGATAAAAGGGCGAGCCTCGCCTTGCCTCAGGATCACATTGGCAATTTGTATGACTGGATCGATCTGTGCCTGGGGAAATACTCCTTTCCTACCCGCACATTCAATATCAAAGGACATGATTCTCAAGGGCGCCATTTTGAGCCATTCTCCCTCCGGTGGGTGAGAAATCAAGTCTCTGTAATCGATTGAGCATTCGATTTGACAGGTGGAAATGGCGGATCCTGGGTGTATCAACGTGTACTTGCCCTTTGGCAAGGTTATCCACGACATTCCCGTGATCTTGCAATCTATCATCAACCTGAGAAGGTAGGTGATGTTATCGAAAGTTGGAGACAGGCCAACAGGAAAAAAGTCCTCGTATCTCACTTCGCCTCTTTCGAAAGCACCTCTGAGCTTGGCGATATCTTTAGCATTTTTCACAATGACCCTGAAGAACGGCGTTTTCATGTTGTTGGCAAAGCCCCAGATGGATTCTTTCAACGACATAGTCACATCTTCGACTCCGTAAAAAGCAGCCTTCAAGTATGATACAAACTTGGTCAAATGCTGATCTCTCAAGAACCCTCGGGGCACAGGCACATAGAAATAGTGCAAGAATCCCGTTACGTTGCAGAGCACGGAATGCCCCTCACTGGTTATACCAAAGAAACGGGCAATTGTAGCATCATCGCGGTACGCCTCCTCTGCATCTAACTGCTGGAAAGAGATATCAGCGTTGGAGAAATCTTCCGGAAGGGCAGGCCGGGCCCACACTTGGGTTTCTTCGTGTATTCCCTCGGCTCTTTTACTCATTGCCAACAATTCAGACTCGAAAGTCAGGGGCTCCTCGGTATTTCCTGGCCTCACTTTCTTTAGAAGTTGTTGCTGGGATTGGGTGATTTCCAGCTGCGATGGAGGCACATCATGTCCGATACTTTGCGAAGCTGGTGGCAAGCTGTGTACATCCACGGCATCCTCGTCCCATGGTCTTTTCAAAGCTGCGTTTCCTGACATATTTCGATTTTTTAAAAGGAGCGGGGCTCTGTCTCTGCTTGCTTGGTTGGTGAATCCTCTATATGGAGCAAGTCGAAGGTTCTGGGAGAGGAGAGAGTAACAGAGTCTTGAGCACAACCAGATGAAAAGAATTCAAACGAATTAAAATTACTTTCGTACAGATGTGTAAGCCTGCAAGGTACCCAGTTTTGACGAAGTAGTGGACAATCAAATATGTAGCGCGATGAAATCTCGAGAAACACGCGTCAGTCTTCGCGTGAACGGGTACGGGTGTTGAGGCCCGCGAGTGTTGAGGTGCGAATCCATACCCACTGACTAGATGCGAATCAACCAAAGAGGTTCATTGAAAATAATGGGTAAGTAAGACGAATCCGCTCGACTGACGGCACGTGACCACTCCATAAAACCAGTGAACTTTGAATTCGCAAAGTAGACTCGTTTATTCGAGTTCACATGTAGTCCTTTAAAGCCAGTATATCTTCAACTTGTGCAAGGGATTAATTTCCTCTAATAATATAGAGAATTATACCTGTCTTGCATATCTGAACAGGTGGCGAAAGAGGGACTCTATGACCAACACATAAGGAGTTCACAAGATATCTTCTGAAAGTCTTGATTGAAATGGACATCATTGAATGCGCTTTACAGAGACCGTCGAGCTGAAACCTTTCCTTGTTAGTTTCATATATTCTTGCCGGACATCTGGCACATTGCGGCTCACAATTTGGGACTCCATCTTCCGAGCTCTTCTAGGAGACTTGCACGGGCAATGGAAGTCAAGTTGCTCGCCTTCTGAAATTCGGGGGAAACCATGCACTCAGATACCCTCCAAAGTAACGATAGGCGTTTCACTGACTGCTTGTAGACGTCACCCACATCAACAAAAGGCTCCGATGATGGAGAGTCACTAGCAGGAGCCATCAGCTCATCGAAAAACCCTTCCGGCATGTCTTCAAACAAATCGCCCATCTCAAAATCTCCCATGAGTTCCTCCCGCAGCTGCGGATTTTCTCCTTGGAGAGGACTGTTCAGACTGTTCGTGCCGGCATTCTCGTTAAATATAGACGAATAATGATCGTTGATTGTGAGCGCAAATTCTTTTTCTGTATCAAATATTGGCGCTTTCAGAGCTCTTGCGCATTCTAACCAGTTAGTCAATGAGCTGATATCTCCCGTATCTTGACAACTTGAGCCTGTGATCATAAACATAAAGAAGTCCACAGTAAACTTGGAGTCTTCATTCACCATTGATCCACGGGCTTTCAAATTATGCTCAATCTCTTGTAGAAGGGTGAAACAAGCCTCATTAGCGGATATGCTGCTCCAATTGTGATGGATTTTCTGCCACGCTTCACTAACCGAATCAGCAGATGCTGGTTTGCTTTCCTTCAGAAAATTTAAAAGATCGTTCGTGATGGTATCACCCATGAGCCTCGATCTTTGTTTCGAGTGGATCTCATACTGGCAATACTCCACATTGGTCTCTTTCACAAGAATGCTTAAAAGTTTTGCGATGCTATCGGTGGCGGGGACCTCAGTGAAACTCTTAAGTTTTTTCAACAAGCGGGGACCAATAGCATTTAATATCATGCGAGAAGTGAATGTCTGTTCGCTTTTGTCTGTCGACATGGCATCTCCGAAGTTTCCCTCAATAATTCGCAACATAATTTCCACCATAATATCGTTGTTGTTTTGTTGAGGTCCAATTCTGGATGCTATCCACTGCATAGCTTCTAAAGAACAAGGTGCCAAAAAATTCTGTGAGAGATAGTCAATACCGTTGTTGAGGCTACTTTCGCTCAACATTCCCATTGCTCTGGCTGTGAAAGCTTCCCGGAAAAGAAAGAAAATAAATTTGTAAGTTTGTTTCACGTCAACAGACTTGAGTAAGTCGTCAGATAGACCATCGTTGTTGACGTCAAATAACGCATTTGCCCATTCCGTGAAAAGATTTTCATAGTTAGAAATAATTTGCTTCTCTTGATCACTGGCCCCGGTGTAAGTGTTTGTGAGCACATCACACAGCCTGAAGTAAAACTGATTAATGTAATCAATGGTGTATGAGTCTTTAAGTCCCAAAGATGCAAAATCAATTTCAAAAAACGCCGCCACAGATATCACACCAGTCAACATCACACCAAAACATGCATATGTATCTTGGAAATTACCGTCATCCTCATCAACATGGAATTTCTCAGTATCAATGTAGTTGATAATCTTGCTCAAAAACATCCAGGGGCCCTTGCGGCTTTGATAGAATATGAAATTTGCGATTGAAGGTACATTCAGAAACACTAATGATATCCAGCGAAGTTTTTCATTGTCCTTTTCCCGCACAAGGTTGTCTATTAATTCTTCCGAGAGTTGTGCGAGTTTGTGCTGTTTTGCCTTCAGGAATCTGAAGTTTGTCATGGGAAGATTCTGAAGATAGTCAATCAAATTGCTTTCTTGCAAAGAGGTGAATTTTGGGTTAACATTTTCGAGTTTTGATTTGAACTCGGTGCTTAACAGTTCTGTCAGACGCAAGTTCTCAATTTCATGCGTTAGGATTAATGAAGAAAGATTTTCCGCCTCACTGGGAAATACCAGAATATATATTTCCAAAGAAATGAGTTTTTGATGAAGACAGCTACGCAAGAATTCTTTGTTTAAATTGTAAGACTCCTTTGCGCCCCCGATCTTTGTTTCCGTGATGACCGGATCACTGCACGATGCAACAGCTGCAAATACTGTTTCGTGCCACTCGTGGTCTGCCGCATGAGAACGCAATACAAAAATTTTGAGGTCGTGAGCTAACTGAGTAAGGATGAAGTTTTTCCAGTTGAAGATCACATATGGCCTCTCTCTCAGCTTGACAGCTATGGCAAGACCATTGATAACGGAACATATGAGTTCCCTGGCTAAGTCTCCATGGCTTAATTCTTGTAAATCGAAAAAAGTCACGAATGTACGGATCATTTCTGCGTTCATTGTCCACAGCTGGAAATGGAAGTTGAGCCAGATGAATTTTTTCAATGAAACGTAGTTCGAATACTTTCTGCCGTTTAGGTTTAGAGATAAGGATTTTTTGGGAATGACTGTTGAAGCTCCCTCTAACTTCGCGGTAAGGTTTTCTTGGGATTTCAAAGATGCACCTGGATCCGCCGCCCCTCCAATTTTCCTGGCAAAAAACGCACCAATGTGCTCATCTCCAAGTTCACTAGCAA
The DNA here is from genome assembly GCA_019285895.1 of Metschnikowia australis. Classification (NCBI taxonomy): domain Eukaryota; kingdom Fungi; phylum Ascomycota; class Pichiomycetes; order Serinales; family Metschnikowiaceae; genus Metschnikowia; species Metschnikowia australis. Next base: position 17,587 of record JAGSXI010000037.1, on the reverse strand, counting down.
AATGGGCCATGTTTTGAAAAGTGTCTTTCAAATCAGGGTTTGTCAGTATGGATGAGTCAAGATCAATAAAAGCACCCCATAAGAATACCACATGATACCAAACACGATTCGCACATGGTGAGCTTTTCCCGGGCAGGCATAGGCTTTTTGCAGTTGTAAATTGGGCCAAGCCTTTATAAAACTCGTTTTTGAGTGATCGATTGGTAACTTTCACCGCCAGCATTTTGAAATACAGAATGTATTTGAGTTGGGCGTTGAGGTTCAATTGGGGCAACAACTTGAAGAACCTGGTGAGATTCTCGCTGCTTGAGAACGCAAACTCAACCACATATTCGATCTGGCGTCTTTTTGCCGAATCAACGGACATATTACTTGCTTCTGCAGGGGAATCAGTGATGTTTAGTAGCGTCTCACCAAGTTCAGCATCTGGAACTTGCTCTCGTGCAAGCAATTGCTCCAAGAGCGAAGCAAATAGTCTTTTATTGATATTTCTGGCGAGCGAAGCCCGCAAGAGCTTTTTTAACAGATTGGTGCTGTTCATGTCGCTGGGAAACCGAGTATTTTGGGGAGTTCGACACAGACCGCTGTGGCTAAATGATCTAGTTGAACTGCGTAGAATGGTTCTGATCGCGACATATTTCGCGAGATCGGCAACGACTGCAAGACCTGGTCAAATGATAGGTTCCAAATAAAAAGGACGAAGTGAGGCATTGAGTTTCTTTCCTCTTTTATTTCATTCGCCCAGTGTGAAAAACTACACTGCTGAGTTTAAAATACACATGCACGTTTTATACACATCGTTTAAAACGACTACACTGTCGGACTCTGCATCGGGTCTGGACTTTGCACGCTTTTTAATTCGATGTGTCTAAGATGAATTGAGCTGCCATTGGGGCACACCAACCCTCAGGATAGACTCCTGTACTTTCTGCTCGTTATCCACCTCCTTCGTCTCCCTCTCTTTCATGCTGGCCTCCTCCTCTTGCTTTTTGTGCGCAAGCTGCCAGTCAGGAATCCCGGTAGCAAGAGGCTCCTCGTTGGCGGTGAAGCTGGACACTCTCAGATTCTCTGCAGCTTCCGCAGAGGGCGTCTGGGTTGATTCCAGTGCAGTTTTATTCTCTGTCTCTTTGACCACAGGCGGCTCCGCTGGGACCGCAGATTTAGCCAGAGCAGAAGAGCCGTTTCCATTTGACTTGGCTTTCTTGAGGATCTCAGATGCAGATGGAATGGAGGATACGGGAGCAACTTTCCGCTCTACAGAACCCGAAGTGGCGCCTCTTGCCTTGATCAAGCTCTTCAAGGACTCCAACTCGCCGGAGATTTCAGTGAGCTCCTCTTTTATGTTTTCTTTGGTGAGCTTCATATTCCTTTCCAAAAAGTTCTGCAAATTGTCCACCTCCAACTTCACCAAGCGTAAGTCGTCGTCGAACTTCAACTTATCTTTGTCGTACTTCGACAAGAAGCGATTGACGTTGCCGATGACCTCGTCAATCTCTATGAGCTTAGACTCGTTTGCATCCTTGATTGATTTCTGCTCCAATGCCATCTGCTCTAAGACCTTGTCGATCTTGATGAATTCGTCCTCGATCACTTGCTTGTCGTCCTCCAAACGAGATCTTCCTGGTGGGATGATACTGGGCAATAGGTACCGCGAGAAAACCTGGTAGAAGCCGTAGGTCACACCTGCAGTGGCCGTCGCCATAATGAAATAGTCTTTCCATGTTCTCTCAGGAATCTGCGGGGCAACAGAATAATAGTCTAGGGGTGCCGAGTTCTGGGCATGATGCGATTGCTCTTGTACGGCACCTCTGTATGATGTTGCTGGCGATGTCTGGGGCGTTGAAGACGGGTTTGGCGGCGGGTGGTTGGCTCTTTTAATCGCTTCGTCAATCTCCTCCTCATTCAAGCCTTTAGTCTGCAAAAACTCGATTTTCTTGTTGATCGGCGAAGCTGCCACGGTCTGGTCCTGAAGAAAACCCACAGCACTGTTGATGAGCTCCTCGTTCATATCGATTCCAATGGCGTGCCGAGGCGGGTTTTGGGGTTGGGGTTCCCGAATCTGGCTTGTATTACCCCAGGTTGATAGGCACACCGGTACATCTCCCGGTACCGAGGGAAGTTTGCGCGAAACCGGGCGACTGCAAGGTTCCACGATAATTCTGCGGGGCACGACTGGTCCACTGGGAGCTGGAAATACTGGTTGCTTGCCACCTTGCTCCTGCGGTGCATGGGAACAATATATGTGCGTTTGCGGTGCTACTTTCGACATTTGCTGATTTGTTGAACTGACTGGTGTTCGTCGGACCGTGTAAATAGATGAAGGCTAGCACTTCGCGCATGCTTACTACCCCACAAGCCGAGGTCCAGCACCTAAAACGGCAGAGTCAATTAGGGCTCGTTGGGCCTGAGCCGGCAAAATAGGCAAATAATTGGGAGTCCTTCGAGGAACAGATGGCCAGAAAACAGTGCTGTTTTTTCTGCTGGGGGTCTGGTGCACGGGGCTGCCTTTCGAATACCAGCGTTTGATGAATGATTTTCAAGAACCACGATGACGGCGTGTGGAAAAACTGTAGAGTGTTCTTAATGGCCAACATTTGATAAGCTGATGAATCACGCACATACTGTAATATCTGCAAATAGGTGAATGTCGCGGCAGAACATCAGCTGGCAGATCTGGAGGACACTGTCTCAGTTTCTGGATCTCTCGGTTATCAGTTCATGAGCCCTCAGTCTCCATATTCCTTTGACTTCCGTGCCTCCACCTTCCGCCGTATTGTCTGTGTTTTTTATTCCTAAACCTATGCCATGCCTTTTAAGGTTCTCGCAGCGAAGCACGAAAACACACTGCTCTCTATATACAAAACACATGCCCTAGAGCATCTTCAACAACTCCTCGTAAATGCACCAGCTGATCCCGGCGCTCAAGGCCTTGCGGCCAAGACGCAAGGAGAGCCCGCTAAAGAGGTTTTTCGCGCCGCCCGGCTCACTCACCAACTGCCGCGTGACATCTAAGATCGACGACAGGGTCTTCAGCGGCAACGCCAACTGCAAGCGTGTTTTCACCGCATCAAACGGTGCGGTGATGGTGGTGGAGACCGACGCAGCGCATACAGCCGCCAAGGTGTTGTTCATGCTCGCAAGCAAGGAGTCCGAGCCGTCCACCAGCAGCAAGAGCGGCGGGAACAAGTCGTTCTTGAAGCCCTCGTAGAAGAGAACGTAGAGGCCCGCGTACGGGCTGTCCCGCGCCAATGTGGCCGTGGTGCCGCGGAAAAAGTTGCGGTACGAGCCTGGCGCGCCACTGGCCTGGCCGTCCGAATAAATACCCTCGAAGCCCTCGTACAAGGAGTTGTAGCTGTACATGTTGGACTCGAAGCGCGTCTTGATGATGGTGATGGGCATGGTAACCACGCCCACTAGCGCCCGCACCACGAAGCCCGTGACCAAGTTCTCCCAGTGCGAGAGCTTGGGCAACACGCTGGACCGCGGCGTGCACGTGCTGGAGCGGACCTTCAACCCGTCCAAGTACAGCCTGGTCTGCGACAAGATCGTAAAGTAGAGGCCGGCGCCCACGGACGTGCGGAGCGTCAGCGGGAGCGCGCCCCGCCACAAGTCCCGCACATGGGCGAGTTTGCGGATCTCGCGTGAAACGCTGGTGCGGTAACCAGACACCTCCTTTTGCTGCTGCTGGAGCCGTGTTTTGAGCAAGTCCAAGGGCTGGAGCGTGAATGACGACACGAGGCCCGCGGCGCCGCCGCTTAGAAGATGGACGGATGTTGACGGTTTTTTAGGCTGCAAATCCGCCGGTTGAGTGCTCAGAAGGCTGTTGCTCATGGGTTGTCGTGTGCTGGAAGACGGGTGCTAGCGCTTATGGTGCGAGTCTTGGTCTGTGGAGTATGGGCATGTACGGGCCAGAGCCAGGGATTGAAGCAGGGTTAAAAGACAGCTGCCGGCGAGGGGCATGGGTGTGGACAGAGCGTAGTTGTGGCTCCGAAAAAAATCGTGATGTCCAGAAAAGCGATCGTTGAAGAATAAAAGTACACTTCAGACAAACCCTATTGTGGGCCTGCGTGCTGTCATGATAGTGGCCAAAATGGGCGGCGCCGGACTTGCGCATTTACGTAATGGTGCGCCTGGCGGCATCCGAGGACAGTAAAAACGGGGCACGGAGAGTGGAACCGAGAACACGCATCGGGCAGAAACGGAGACACGGATACCCTTTCGCTGGATAGCTTCCGGGTCTTATCTGCTTGTTTTTGTTTGTTGTTTTGTTTTTGTTTTTTCGTTTTGTTTCGTTTTGTTTGTTGTTCTTGTTTGTTGTTGTTTCGAAAACCGTGCGGCCCATCTTCGACCTATGGCCTGTTTTTCGCGCATCGCCACAGGCCCGGGCTGATGAGAGGGCTCTTCTAATACGAGGATCTATCCGTGGCGGGCCGCAATTGATCATGCCCCGGCCACCGCTTAGTTGTAATTTCTTGCCCGTCTATTTTGCCACCATGCCCAGCAGCGTGTGGAACGCATCAATCCATTGGTGATTAGTGGTGGGCATGACTATCAGCTTGCACTTCAAGACACCATGGATAAGTCAGTGCCGGCCGGGTCATCTGCTTTTCGAAGGCCCCGAATGAGATACGCTGACGAGAACTTGGCCGGCAATGTGACCAAACTTTTGGGGATGACTTATTATGCGATTATCATCACCTGCTGAGCACCTCACTAGTCGCTAGCTGACAGCTCCGATTTGATGAAAGCCACTGCAGAATTCGCGAGCTCCACGTCTCTGGGCTTTTGAACCTGAGTTGACAACATATGTTTTGGCCACATCAGATCAGCCGTGCCGAAACAGGCCATACATGACACCTCGTATAATACCTCTTATACTGCATCTTACCTCTGATGACACCTCTGATGACACCTCTTATAATTCATCTTAAATCCGTCCTTGGCGCAATTGCCTCTAGTGCATTTCAAAAAAGGCAGCATCACGGGAAATCCTTACCTTGGTATTTTTCTTCTTCACTTCAATCGGATACATTCTCTTCACACACAGCACGATGCAGATTCCCATCATGATCACCCATGGAGACACGCTTTTCACCAAACCAACCATTTCTATGTGTCACATTTTCCGGCAATGTGCAAAACATTTCTGGCCCATCGCCCAGCTCTCTTCTTCAGTAAAACATATACCACCGGGCCGAAGCTGCGCCATGTGTCTTGTTGTGCCCCGGGCTCTGATACATTTGATTACTCGAGATCAATGCTGCCCATAGAATAAAAAAGTTGGAACTCTACCAAGTCGGTTCCTACCAGAGAGTCTCCATGAACATCCTTGACTTGTTGGCGATAACCAACTCCGGGTCGACTTTGTCTAGGCTCTCGAACCCCTCAATTTGCAAGTCGACAAAGCTCTCCTTGACCAAGGTCAAACTCGCAAGCGCGAGAAATGAATGGAAAGGGTCTGGAAAAGCTTGTGCGTCTTTCCCAAATCCGCCCATCAACTTATGCTGCGTCTCCTGAAGAAGATACTCACAAGCCTTGCGTTCGTTTATGAGTTGGATATGCGACTTATCAATAAGCAGCAACAGCGCCATCACCCACCACGAGTAGCAGGTGTCTCCAAACTTGTTTTCACGGCCGTTGAAGCCACCAGTATCCCCATCGTAGTAGTAGTCGTACTCGTCTTTATACAAGTCCACCGGGTAGTCTACCTGTCTGTGGACTAACCAATCTACGGTGAGCTGCGTCCATGCATCGAGGGGCAGAAATATATGGCCAATGAGTTTGAGAGCCGCAATGCCACAGAAAGTAAGACCCGAGTGTGACTCTGTGTGGGAGTAGGAGGCCAATCCCCCATTGAAATTGACTTTGTCTAGTATGAACCTGCGCATGCTCTCCACATCAATGTCGTTTTGTCTCTCCGCTACGGAGAGCTTGTCGTATCCCAAGATCTTTCGGATGGAAGCAGCAATATAGCAAAGGCGCAAATCCGATTCACCAAACGTAGTGCCTTGCGGACCCAACACGGGCAGGAAAGATCCCGCATGGGGTCCAGCCTTGAGCTGGCACCGCGAAACAAACGCCATTATTTTGTGCCGGTCGATTTTTTTCGAAAAGTCCTCCTCCAAAACCAAAAGAATGGCCAACGCGAAAAACGTGGCGGAAAGGTTTGGAAGGTCGTAATCGTTGCTTTCTGGCGCAAGAGCAAATGTTTGACTAGGCCTGAATGCCTGGATCGTGTCGTCTTTAAGTGGGATCATGTGCTCATATATGTACTGAATATGCTCGGGAGTTTCGCTGGACTTTTCAAGCTTGCCTATCAAAGAAAGCCCATGGAGAGAGAAGTAGATAAGTGCCAATTTATTGGAGTCTTCCGTCTGAGCTTTCAGGGGAAGCGAATGAAGACATAGTTGGAAGTATTTTGCATGCTTGTCTATGAGGAGGGCCATATTCCAATCTGACAAAAGACTTTCTGGCGGCAACGAAACACGGACTCGTAAAATTCTAAAACGCCGGGGTTGTCGGGCAAGCTGTCTAATAGAAGCAGGTTGAAACAGGCGTAATAATTAGCACTGGACTGTTGGGAGAGGCTCTGACGTTCGCGTATGCCGCGAAAGGGAAGGGAGCAGACAATATAGCATTTCTATGTCACGTGTATTCGCCAGACAAATTGTATGCTCTGAGCAAAATCAACATGGAACGGTCGGGCGGGATTCATACCACGATGAAATGGCAACTTCTGATCCTCTTAGGATTTGGGATTGTTCACTTTTCCTCCCCTCCTGTGGAATGTCTTGGACACCTAGTAAAGGTTAACTCCCATTCAAAATTCCCTCTTTTCGAAAAGCATCTTCAGGTGACACCAAATACGGAGTCACTCAGTCATTTTTCGGAATGAAAATACGGCTGGGATAGACCATCTCGCGACTGTTGAGAATGACGTCAAAAAGGACGGTTTTTGCAGGCTTTATGTATATAGTATTCGAACACTCATAAATGTAAACACGCCTTTACAGTTTTCGCGTTCCTGAATGCTACTGAAAGCCGAATACTCTCTCTCGGGGTTAGATTACCAAATGCTGTCAGGGTATTATTTGATTATCAGTCGAAAAATTGCTCAAATTCCAAATTCCTGAAAAGTCTTTTTGATTGGTTAAACTGACTTCGGGCATTGACAAAAGCATTCTATGATTTTGAACCAAAATCCACCTATATCAGAAATTATCTGCGAACATGGTTCCTTCTCGGATATCACCATCCTTGACCAGACACGACAAGATTGAAAACCACCGATTCTTGGGAGAGTACACAAGGGCCCGATATTTTTCAAGAATGAAAATGTGACTCGACGGTTTTCATGGTAAAAACCTTGGAACAGCTCTCAAATATGTTCTGATATAGGTCCAGGAATCATGGCGTGGGATAGTCTCCCATGGTACAGCGGGGTAGACGTCAAAAGCAACAATAATGGTCAAATACACATTCGATCCCAAGCGCATCATTTCACCACGTAAACATATGCGCGCCTAGAATAGAAGAAGGGCACGGACCAGTTTCAACACTCGGTACATATCTGGGAGCTGTTCAAAGGTCATATTCTTTTCTGTTCCCAAGGATGTCCCGCAAGCTCTGTAGCAAGCATGATCTATGTCCATACAAATTCTGTCATGGTCTCAATCTGCTTTCCATGAATGGCATATCTTGATATATCTGGCATGTGTGATGATTAACCCAGCAATCTGAGAAAGATGTTGTTGATCATTTCGATTCAAGTTTCCATTGCCCACACTTCCCGCAAGAAGGTTTGGAATTCTTACTCACGCGGGTGTTCTTTCCAGAAGTATCCTATAACATTGTGCTCAATGAAACTTCTGAGAGTAGCAATCCATGAAGGCATTTGTGTATGCCTAATAAATTTTTATTCAGTCGGAAGACCACGTGTGACAATTTTCAATCGCATGTAGACGGTAGCAATGGTAGGTAGCACTGGTAGGACTACGTCGGGAAATGAATGCAAATGAACTCTGGCCGGAAGCTTCCTCGTTGCTTGGCAGACAAAACCGGAATATCGAGAATTTGACCACAAAATCGGGCGAATGATGCCCATCATTTCTCTTTCAAGTTGCTAGTATGTTGTGTCATTGAATAGTGTGTGAACAAAGGGCTTGATTCTCAAACATCCAATATATCAACCAGCTCACAATTGAAGCCATTAACAGCAATATGGATTTGTTCCTTTGCTCGCAGAAGACAGCAATTGAAATTCATGTTTTGCCAAAACAAAACATGTGAGCTGGAAATTGAGCCTTGCTGTTCTGTTTCTTAGCTTCCGATCACCGTCTGCACTATTTCCCTCAAGTCCAAATCAAAAAGCTCGAGGCTCTCCAAAGGATTTTGGCTCACTAGTGAGATGAAGACTGGGAGCGTCTTCTCGGTTCTAAGGATACTAGTTTGGCAATATATTGGACGCTTCAAAATCCTATTCTTGAACGAATTGTCTAGGTTTTCAAAGTCCACCTCAATATCTCGCTGCCATTCTGCCATGACTAGATTGTAATTGGCCCCATTCACCACATCGGGATTTGAAAGCACTGGCCGGTCAGGCCCCACCTTAAAATGGAAGCTGGCCAAGTCGACGTTCAAGCCACAGCCCACAAATTTCGTGAAAGCCTCTTTCAATGTCCATAGTTGGTTGAAAAACACATACCGCTGTGAACCTATCTCTATGGCCCGAAGCTGCTCCAACTCCAGCGGAGCGAAGATCCCGGCGAACTGCTCGACAAACTGAGTCTCGGAAATGCTGCTTTGCGTTTCGTGCGAGAGATCAATCCCAACTGGGGTTGTCCCATTGAACTGCACAACGATAGCCATGATATCGTTGGAGCTAGATGAATTGTACTCAATACGCGGGCCTGTTTTCACATCCAAGCTTGGTTTGCCATACTCGTTCACTCTGATGGGCAAATCTTGAAACGGCCGAAAAACATCGGCACTGCCCCCTGAATACCACGCGTAGTTGAGAACCACCTGAGCAAATAACCCAAGCAGGAGAGCCTTGATCACGTCATGCCTGGCATTGCGGATCTTGAGTTGTTGATCCAAGGATAATTTGCGGAGACAGAGCTCGAAATTGAAGTCGTCACTAAGAAGCTCGCGGAGTCTCTTGTTGGCCAGCGATGCGGTGAAGACCACAGTAGTCGAACCTTCTTTCGCGAGAGCGAGCCGCGGCCAGTTTTCGATCATAATGTAGTTGGCATTAAGAGTGTTTTGCTTCACGCATACGTCGTCAATTTCAAGGATTGATCATACGCGCTGATTTGACTTGGTCGTGAGCCGCAATAGTCGAAGGTGCGCTACATTTCGGACCTCAACTATACGCTGGTCTCTTCAGAAACATTCCCGGGTAGAAGCCAAAAAAAAGAAAAAGAAAATTGAACAGGACGGGAAGCAAACCACTATCGCCAGAAAAAAAAGTCGGTTTCTCAAAAAGCTAGTTCGTAGGCGGACGGGGAATACCGAAATGAATCTCGCCCACCGCAGTAATTGTATTTGAATGATTTACGATCTAGTCCCATGTTTCTGGTAGTGTCTGGACAGCTGACTATTCCTTTCCATAAACACTGTAAAGCTTCATGGATGCCTTCGCATCATACGGGTTCTTTCTTGCTTCCTCCAATGTATCCGCGAGTGCCTTTTTCAAGTTGGCGAGTCCCTCTTCCGACACCTGGTAATGGATCGTCAATCTGCTCCCGTATGCCTTGACGTTATATTTTTCACATGCCTGTGTAAAGAAGTCATTGTTGATTTTGCTGGCGGCAATGTCGATGAACACAAAGTTCGTGTGTACAGGGTGCTCAAGAACAGCGCCAAGACTGTTGCAGAATTCCCCAAGTTCCTTTGCCACCTCGTGTGTTTTCTGCAATTTAGAGAAGTTCTCGTCAATAGCAACTATAGCCATCAGCGCAAGCAATCCCGCTTGTCTGATACCACCGCCGTTTTGTTTCCGGAAGTGATTGGCCTTGGATACGAATTTCTTGGTTCCCACCAAGACTGAGCCCACAGGGGCGCCAAGAGTCTTTGACAAGCAGAGAGAGACCGAATCGAAGTACGAACAGTACTCAGCAATGGAGATTCCAGTGGCTGCAGACGCATTCCACAAGCGGGCACCGTCCAAGTGTAAGCGCACATTGTTGTTTTTGCAAAAGGCGGATATTTTCTTTATTTCTTCGAGCGGAAACAACATTCCATGCAATGTGTTCTCCAAACTGATCACTTTAGTTGGACAGCCATGGATCTCACCGTCGTCGGGGACATAGTTGGGGAGAATGTCGTCCTCAAGAGTCAAATGCACTCCGTTTTTGGGCACGATTGGATGCACCATTGCCTGCGACAAAGTGGGGAGTCCGCCGGCCTCGTGCACGTACACATGAGCACGATGGTCACAGAGCACGGCATGGGGCGGCTGCAATAAGTGTGTTCTGAGCCCGATCTGGTTCAGCAACGTGCCTGAAACACAGAAAAGACCGGCCTCCTTCCCCGCAAGTGCCGCCACCTTCGTTTCCAAGTTACTTGTGGTGCTATCTTCGTTGTAGACAGAGTCACCAAGAGTAGTCGTGGCCAAAGCGGACACCATAGACGCAGTGGGGGTAGTGAAAGTATCGCTTCTGAACTCGTTGGCAGCGAGAGAATTGGTAAAGACAGAGAGGTCGAGCGACATTTTGGCAATGAGTGGATGTGGTTATTTTGTTTCGGAGGCTTGTTTTGAGCAATTGAACTGCGATGAAGTTTGAATTGGCCCTGAGCTGGATTTCCACGCATTCGCGAATTCGAGGACGCGCAGCTCACATTATAGGGTGAAGGCGCTTATACCTACAATTCTTCGAATAGCCCAGTTTTCCATGGTTTCCAGAGTACTTCCGAGCAAATACATTGAATTGTCCGGGAATTTTTATTTGTGGTGTGATGACGGGGCTGATCCAGCACTTCTGTTATTTGGTTTTTCGTTGGATAGTCTTCCCCCGCGTCTAGCGGGAAAAGAGCCGCGACTGAATTCATAGATTAACCGCTGATAGCCGACCAAATTTATACCCGTCTTTCTGGAAAGCAATAACCTGATACCAATTGCCCCGATTTGTTTGTTGGCAGCGAGGTAAAAAAGCTTAGACAGCTGATTTTCAGCGGGCCCGCTAAATCCGTGTTGTTACAGTTTCGACAGGCGATAAGCCCAATGTGCTCGGTAAGATGATAAGGCAGGCTGCAAAACCCACACACTCCCAAAATGAAGCGTTCACTTTCTCCTGCTTTAAAACTTTGTCAGCGCCTGATCAAGGTTTTCGACTCCTTTCTTGATCAGCGCAATTAGACGCATTTTAGGAATATCGAGCTACCCAACACAAGCGGAGGGCTTTGTATCCAAATCTATGTATGCTCAATTGGGGGCGAAATCGCGTGCAAGCAAATAGCCGCTACTGAGCAACCCGAAAAAATCCGCCATGTACCGCTATAAACTTCCGAATTCGGAATCCACATCCAGAATGCGCGTCATGGACTTTGATGTGCGGGGGGTTCAAATAGCTGGAGATTTACTTACAATCTGTATTTGGAAAGACAATTGTCTTTTTTTCATCAATACATTTTTCGCTCAAAACCCTCCATCTTCATGTCCCTACCATTGGAATACCAAGTTACTTTGCCCAACGGCACAACTTTCACCCAGCCTGCTGGTTTATTCGTGAACAATGAATTTGTCAAGTCGAAATCAGGTAAAACCATCGAGTCGATCAACCCATCCACAGGGGAAGTAAACGGGTCTGTATACGCAGCAGATGAAGAAGACGTGGATGAGATTGTGGCTGTTGCTCGCAAGGCCTTCAAGACGTGGAAAAAGACTTCTGGTGTCGAGAGGGCCGATCTCTTGTTCAAATTAGTGGATATCATGAAGCAAGAGCTAGAGCTTCTCACGGACATTGAGGCCTGGGACTCCGGGAAAACTAGGCATCTCAATGCACTTTATGATGTGGAAGAGGTCATTGCCGTTTTCAAATACTACGCCGGCTGGGCCGACAAGGTGCATGGCAGAGTCATATCACAGAATCCCAAGAAATTAGCATACACCGTGCACGAGCCTTATGGCGTGTGTGCCCAGATCATTCCTTGGAACTACCCATTGCTCATGGCGGCGTGGAAGTTAGCTCCCGCGTTGGCGGCTGGTAATGTGGTCATTTTGAAGTCCTCCGAGGTCACGCCTTTGTCAATTTTGTACTTTGCCACCTTATTCAAGAAAGCAGGCTTTCCCCCAGGCGTCGTCAACATTATTTCAGGGCTCGGTACTACGGCTGGCAAGGCCTTGGCCTCCCATTTGGACGTAAACAAGGTTGCGTTTACAGGCTCCACGGCCACGGGCCGTGTGGTGCAGAAACTCGCCACAGCGAATTTGAAAGCCGTTACTTTAGAGTGTGGTGGCAAATCGCCTCTTTTAGTAAGGGCCGACGCGGACCTCGAGCAGGCTGTGAAGTGGGCTGCCATCGGCATTATGAGCAACCAGGGTCAGATTTGTACCTCCACCCTGAGAATCTATGTACACGAGTCGATCTACGAGAGATTTTTAACAGAGTTTTCCAAGCATGTGACGGAGGAGTACAAGCAGGGTGACATGTTTGTGGAGGATGCTGTTGTGGGGCCTCAAGTCTCGAAGGACCACTTTGAGAAGATCTTGAGCTACATTAATATTGGCAAGAAGGAAGGTGCCAGAGTTGTCTTGGGAGGCGAGGCCAACACCGAGGGTGAGCTTGCCAAAGGCTACTACGTGAAGCCCACTGTGTTTGCTGATGTGCAACCCCACTACCGCATTGTGAAGGAGGAGATTTTCGGGCCTGTTGTTGTGGTGGGCAAATTCTCTACCGATGAACAGGCCATCGAGTTGGCTAATGCAACCGAATATGGGTTGGGCGCGGCGATTTTCACTCAAGACATCACTGTTGCGCACAACATGGCTGCCGACATAGAGTCCGGTCAGATCTGGATCAATTCTTCGAACGACTCGGACGTACACATTCCATTCGGCGGTGTCAAAATGTCTGGAGTTGGTCGGGAATTAGGTGAGTACGGCTTGGAGACGTACACTGAGGTAAAGGCCGTCCATGTAAACTTGGGCACGAAGTTGTGAGCATTGTTGGAGGGTGCTCCAAAGTACTTGTCGCCGATAATCATGTTGGTTTGTGCTCCAGACGCTAATAGCTAGGGTATGATCTAATTTGAGGCTAGAAAAAACTCTCTTTATTGATAATTAACGTATGAAAACGGTAGATATCTAGTACACAATTGAGGTTTTTGGGATGAAGGAAATCCAGGCATATTAGACTGATGAGATAAAAACGCAATATACAGCCCGAAAGGGAATGTAGTGCGCTCCCCATATATCTTTGCGAATGTGTGGTTTATCGCAGAGTTGCGCAGTATATGGGACTCTTCATTCTCGTGATAACTTATAAAGGCGTCCCTGAACTTCACCTCCCGAATGATTCTGGACTTCAAGACTTAGAAATACCTTCGCGGCGCGGTCACGCATACTTACACACCCAGTGACATCAAGGCAGGGATACTAACTATTTTTTGATTTAATGCATTTGGATCACTATTTCTTTCAATGTCTTAAAGGGCAGACATTGGCCAGATGTTGCAAATGAAGGTAGATATTGCTTTGATCTTGAGAATCCGAATGTCGTGTTCAAACTGTCTTTGGGGCTGTATCTCTTATCAGGGGATCATGGCTCGAAAACAACATATTTTCTGGAGAGAAATGGATCTCCAGATATTCCACAGCAGCTAAAGCCTTGTGTTACGAGAAATGGACTTGCTTGAAATGGATCATGCTTTGGCCAATATCGGGAAAAGCCCACCAATGCCTAGACTCATTGATCATGTCTTTTTAAGCGTGCTTCCTGATTCCTTTCACATGGCTTTCCCCACTAGACGCACCTTCGATTCTAGCTGGTGAAATTTCCTAGAATAGTGCTCGAACTCCGTGTGGTTGACAGGTCTTTGCATCAAACCCTGCTGGGTGGAATTACAGGATGTGATTTTGCACCCACTTTCGCCACGCCTCCCGAAGAAAAGTGGAGACCATCAGTGCTCCGTAAACACGAGAAGTCTAGGTCCAACGATTTTTGGGCTAGTTGTATGATCCAAGAGGCATGTCTGCAATACAAGGACCAAGACCCCCGAATACTTGTATGCTAGATGTACCGTGATCTCGAAATTAGCCGCAGGGCAAGAGGACTCGCGCGGTCTGGGGCGAAAAGATCGACTGCAAATTAAAGGGATCATTTGCCAGGGCCGCGCTCAACTTCGCAGGCTGGCTTTATATGAGAGCGGACCCATTCCAGAGTCACATGTAGACTTACCCCTGTTCCAGCTTCAAGATCTTTTTCCGCGCAATACATGTGCTTTTTCTTGAATCATGGAAGAGCCCCAGGGCCACAGCCCCGCCAATATAGACCATGAAAGAGGCAAGAGGCGCAGGATAACAGACAGTTTTTAGAGCCAGAAAACGGGGCAGAAACTCACAGCGCCCACCACTAAAAGCAGCTCCCTGTGCCATGGAAATGACATAACATGGACAAAAGAAAGGGGCTGCCAAGGATTGCATTCATTGGGCACTGCCTCCGCCCTGATCTTGCGGGCCAAGAACAAAAGAAAGAGGGAGGTTCAAAACGGTGGCCTTACAGTGTTTTCATTGAGTGACTACCTACTCGTTGACAACCCTTTATTTTGGCCTGCATGCGCCGCAAAAAACACGAGTGAGAAACAGAATTGGGGAAAGTACAGCAAAAAATAGAAGATGATTTAGCCCCTGAAGACAATTAGACAGCTGGGCCATGAAGCCGCGCACAGCCAAGACATTACACCCGTGCACCACGGTCTTTTCAGTGCGCTAGTGACAGTGCGCCGCAGCCGTTCCCGTCTATCTGCACCTCCGGCGCTATTGTGCCGCGCGCTGCCCCGACCTGCCCCGGCCCTGAGGGGCCCTGTTTTCAGCGCGCATCTCGTGATCTGCTCCACCTGTCCAAAATCACCGCCGAACAGCCGCCATTTACACCAGCACATTCAACCCAAAACATTTCCCCAGCTTCCCTCTACCTGCTTGGTACCACCCTTACCACACAACAAGATCAAAAATTCATCCACCGCCGTACTGGATGCACCCAACGCCCAAGTGCCTGGCTCCCCCATCATGAACAACCACTCCGAGCACGAGCAAAAGGCGCCGCGCGAGGCGTTTCTCACCTACCTCCACGAATACCTCGTTCAAAACGGATGCACGCGTACGGCGCAGGCCTTGGCCAAGGAGACTCATGTGCGCCCGCTGGAGCACGCGCCAGACTCGTTCTTCTACGACTGGTGGTGCCTCTTGATGAACATGCACCAGGGCCTGGCCATGCCGCCGCCGGGAATCGGTCCCTCGTGGACACCCACATCTGCGCCGGCCACATCTGTGCCACCCACAGCAACAAACTCTATGACCTCGGGGGCATTTACCGGCTCTCACCCATTCAAGGTGCCTGCCCCAGGGCGGCCGGGCGTGCCCCCGCCGCCGTCCCTGCGTATGGTCTCGGCGATGTCCACGCCACGGCCTCCGTCTAAGCCCAAACCCAAGGCGAAGGGCCGCAAAACGCTGGCTCAGGGCAAGCTGGCGCGCAAGGTGCTGCCCATCCTTGCACCGGGAGTGGCGCCTTTGGTGGTACCGCGGACGTCGGTGCTGCGCAACTCACAGGGCAGCGCCGGGCGTGGAGGGGCAGACCAGCTCCCGCGGGATCTTGCGCCGGGTGGTGGCCCGATGCCTCATATCGTACAGACGCCTGGAATCGGATTATCTCACAGTGCACAGTTGCAGAACCAACAGCACCAACAACACCCACAACACCCACAATACCCAAAGCACCAACAGCACCCACAGCATCAACAGCACCCACAGCACCAACAGAACCAACAGCACCCACAGCACCAACAGCACCAACAGCACCAACAGCACCAACAGCACCAACAGCACCAACAGCATCAACAACACCATCAGCAACATCAGCAACATCAGCAACATCCGCACCAAGAAAACCATCAAAACTTAAGCCTGAAAGGCAGCCACCGCCCGTCGCAGGTGATCACGCCAAACTCCCAGCCGTCGTACCTGCAGCAACCGTTCCTTCAGCTGCAGCAGCTCCAGCAGCAAAGTATCGTCCAGCTCCAGCAGCAGCAGCAGCAGTACGGAAGAGGGCACTCAGCCATGCTATATCCGCAATCAGACTCCATGAATGAGCTCATTAGCAGTACCGGCGACGCCGCCTTTTTGGACGACATGATCGGAAGCAACATGTACGGTAGCCCTATGTTCCCGGCGCAGCCACCCATGGATGCGCCAGGATTTGGCCCATCTGTGTCAAGCAAGCCATACCCACAACAGCACACGCAGCCAAGAGGACCGGGCTTTGCAGCGAAAGACGCGGATCATGCTGGCATGATCAACGGCAGCGCGGGGACTGCTGACGCCTTTTTAGAGGCCAGCTTTAGCTACGACTTGAGCCCGCAAATTCCGTTCACAGCGTCGGAAGAGCTCGACGCGGAGCCCGAGAATTACGGGGCGGACGAGGACTACGCTTTTAGCGGCGATGGCAATGCCGCTGGCGACTTTTATCTCGAGCCGCCGTTGACCATGTCTCTCTAGTGGATGTGTTTTCAGGTCACTCGTAGGTCGCTGGTCTACTTCAGTCAATTTCTGCGTGATTCTGCTTGATTAAAACTGGTTTTGTTGGAACAAGACTGTTTGTGTTGAACAAAACTGTTTCCCCTTTGCTCACGGTTCGAAATAGACTAGCTGGGATCCGAAAGCATGGATGCGATAAGATGCCAGATCTTGAACATCATATATATCTAATACCGGAAAACAGAGAAACGAACATCCCTTTGTTGAAATACAAATGTTGGTTGAACAAGCCTGCGTTTCTTAAAAGGTACTGTGTTTATTGGAATAGAACAGCTTTTGTTGAACAAGCCTGTTTCCATTCTAACAAACATTGTTTAACCTAATCCATTTCTGCTCAACGTTCCTGTTCAAAAAAATATATTACCAGATCAACTGCGTGTTCTTGGAATAGAATTATAACATTTGGCATGTTCTGTAGTAGGGTCGGGTGTTCGGGTATCATCGCTGCGCCGCAGAATTACCCCAACGTCCTGCGAAAGATCTGCCATATGTGCAGTCAGACATGCTTCAAGACGTGAACAAAACTGGCCTACCGTGTATAAGGCCAATCTACCCCCTCCTCACCAAAAGAAAGACTCCAGCCACAGGCCGTGTATTCTGTATTTCTGTGCATAGACTCAATTTGCCCGCTTTCAAACACTTTCCCGGTTTGCTGCTCCGGGCATTGGAATCTCCTCGGGTACAGTCAAAACAAAACACTCCAAAACACAGACTAAAACAACACAAGGCGGGGGGGGGGGGGGGGGGGGGGGGGGGGGGGGGGGGGGGGGGGGGGGGGGGGGGGGGGGGGGGGGGGGGGGGGGGGGGGGGGGGGGGGGGGGGCGGGGGGGGGGG
>JAGSXI010000036.1:0-55212 GCA_019285895.1 Metschnikowia australis | reverse complement strand
CACCCTGGTTTGTGCCTGGTTATGCTTGTCAAGATGATGATGAAAGAGAAGAAGACAAAGGATGGCAAGTGCAAAGGAAAAGACGGCGCAGAAGATCTGGCCACGTTGTGAATGCTGGCTCTTGTTTTAACTCTGCTTCTTCCTCTTTGTCTCTGGCTGAAAAGGTATCGCCCCTTGACAGCTATAGAGGAATGGAGCCTATTCCTGAAAATATTGTCATCTTGCACAAGAGAAAAAGAACAGAGTTTTGAATCTTGAATCTGAGACTTACTGACAAACATTTCATGGAGCAATTTACCCCTCAACGTCCATGGACAAACTATCAAAGAAAAATGAAAAAATGAAAAAAAGTTAAAAAAGTTAAAAACAAAAAACAAAAAAAAATCTCTTATATAGCAATGAACACTATTTTCTGTGAGCAACTGTGCAATTTCAGTTTTGGAATTGCAAAACAAAGAAGAATGAAGTAACGTCCTGAAAAGGATATAATTTTGAAACTCTGTGATGTCTTTTATTCATCCATTTGATAATTTGCTATCCGAATGTCGCCGAGCTCTGCAATGGCTTTTTCTTTCCCACCATACTTCTGTTTTTTGACGAATAGCACATTGCAGAAAATCAAGACAAAACTCTCTGGCTTTAGGAATTCGGTATTTTTCGGAAGTAGATAGATGAAAATACCTTTTAACGATCTGTTTAAGCCATTCGATCTGTTTGAAACATTTCATCCCATATATTCTACTAGGACAAATCTGGATCGGATGATTACAGACATGGCGTAATATCACTCCACTCGCTCTTCACAGCTACAAAGATTCAAAGGAATTTGCCCTCTTCTCCTTAGTTTTTATTTTCTTGAGTAGTGATTCTTTTTAAACTATTCTTTGTTTCGTAATCAGGGTTTTGAAGCAAAAGTTACTCAAATTCTCACTTTTGCCGTGAGGCCAGCCCCACGGTAAATGAGCTCTGTGGGAAATTTATCTACAGATACACTGAGCTCAGCCACCACATCCATAGCTAAATCACCATTGAGTGCTTTCCTCAAGGTATCTGCCCCAATGCCGCTGGCGATCTTGATTGGAATACGAGGTGTCACATGAACTCCTGGCGGGATCATCAAAAGCTCCGACCTTTCGACGTGGGCCAATATCTCGCCTTCGTTAGACGCCAAACAATCAATTATCCGCACTTTTAGTTCCACGTTGGATATTGGATTGAACACAGTTAGCTCCATTTCCGAAGTCCACAAGTGAAAAGTTGCATCGATCAAAAAGGGACTTTTCTTAGCTTTTGGAGTATCTTCTCTAACTTTGGAATCCCCTGATATCCCGTGGAAGGGTTCGGTTTCCTGGAATAGCCCTGCCAGTTGCTGATACGTAAAGTTTAGCTCAGGGAGAGGAATCTCCTCGACTTCGATTTCTTGTAGGAACCGCGACAAATCGGTTTCTTCCTTTGAGATATCTTGAGTGCCTGCTATTCCAAAGCGAGTATTCTCAGATCCAGAGATTACATGACTAATGAAGTCCTCCAACACGACACGTTGTGTCCTTGATGAATAAAAGATTGTCATGCTGGCAGAAAGAAGTGCCCTTTTCCCAGAGTTGGGTAATACAAGATTTTCTAGCAGAACAACTGCCACGGTTGTTTTATTGTATCTTAAGTCAAATTTCAAAACGTCGTTGATCACTGCCACTGAAGCATTCAAAGGGTTTGAGATCTGGAAGTCCACAAAAAACTCTGCGTGCTCGGAGCTAGAAGACACACAGAAGATTCGATCAGTCTGAAGATGGAGATTTCTCAAAAGCCATTCTAAAAAGGAGGAGTTACGGTGCCTGAGTTTGACAATTTTTTGGGGCGAATCTGGCTCACTCAGGAAGCGTAGGTCCTTGAGGACAGTTGAAAGCAAACGCAGCTCGATCTTCAATTCATTTAAATCGACAGCCCATTGGGGAAGTGTTAGATCCTGATTGATCAACACCGTTTTGAAGAAACGGCCTGCAAGTCTTGGCTCAGTTAACCATACAGATACATTTCTGCATTTGAGCGAAATCGCGTTTGGGATCGATGGCAGAGAAGTGAGGTGAACCTCGGCTGTTTCGGAAACCAGCGCCTTGAGAAATGTCTTTCCAAGCTGTGACAAGAACCAATTTGACTTCATGTCAGTTGCAGAGATGTCGAGGTTAAACTGGTCGGATGGCGATTCCAATTCAATATCTGCCTGCGCATCGAGTCGCAAGTGAAGGCGTTTGTCTTCCAAAGTTTCAACAATCACACTGCTGGAATCAAGTGAGTAGTCATAGGTGGAAGAGTTTCCTGAATTACCTCTCATATGCAGAGCAGGGATCGAGGCATTGACAGACATCATTGTCAAAGCGCTGTATAGCCATTTGGGTAACGATTTCGAGTTCTGGTCCGAGTGCTTCGCGCTCAAGACCCCTTTAATAGTCTTCTCGTTCGTTATCGAGTGAATGAACCGATTCACTGGAGTCAACCCGTCAGAACATGTCTTTAACAAGGAGGGAGGAATCATATCAAGTGTTCCCGAGACTGTGACGTTGGTGGGCAAGGTCGGGTCGAAGCTTAAGCTGGATGTATGCCATTCCCCAATCCCTACGGCGTTGGAGCCACAGTCAACAATGGCAAGCTGCCAGTCGATCTTCCCGAGGTCCAAACTCATCGGCATAGCTGGCAAGGAAGACGCAAATTTGATGCTCGTGAGGTCGTTGAGCTCACTCACCGTAAGGCTGTGGACCTCGAGCGGAAACTTTAGCTTGTGCGCGGAAATCTCGATCTGCTGGAAAACACTCGCGGCGCCCAACTGGGCACTGAACCACCCCGCCCGGATCTTGGGCATCAGGCGCACCTCGATATTCAAAATGAGCGGGGTCAAGAGGCTGTGGCTGAGGATGGACTCGAACACACGGGCAGCGCCGCCATCTTCGAACACCGCATCAGTGATGAAATCCACCTCGCTGACCCGATGGTCGATCAAGTCGACAGGTATCTCTGGGGGATACATGTCAAATAAGTGTTCCCTGACAATGTTCTCGGTGGTCACATACACACGGCATCCATCTCTTGGGGCAACAACAACTCCACCCACAAGAAGTGCCGCTATTCGCGTGGCGTGCCTGAGGAGCGGGTTGCCAATACCGTCGTAGTTCGTTTCAACAGTCCCGGTCACATGCAAAGCAACGCCATCATCATGGATGCCGAGCACGGATACGTTCTGCAACTGCAGAGAAAACGCCTTGTTGACCAATTCCTGGAAATCCACCAGCAACGCGAGAATTAGCATGAGCAACGCCAACGCCATGACGTAGACTATGCTTTTCCATAGGCGATTGCTGTGGAAGAAGCGGCGCACGGAGTGCCGAAAGCTGTTTCCTTGCGCCGAAATACCGGCCCAGTTTTCGAGGTCCGTGCCGTGGATGAGCGGAGTGGCTTCCGTTACTTCTGCGTCGTTGGGGGGTGTCGTCGCCAATTTGTGAGGGACGAGTAGCGTGATACCTCCAATTTCCCCGTCAGTTTGGCCAGCAGACCTAGGGCTTAAATAGCCAGCTTGCGGCTCCGTCGCAGCCGTCTCGACGCTTTCTTTCGCAGACACAGGGGTAGAGCTAGCTACAGCCCCTTCTCTCTCCCTCTGTTCTACAAGACCATCCATATTACTAGTACCCAGTGAGGGTGCGCTTAGGGGCCCGTTGGACCCGCCCCTCTCGGCCAGGTTCATACCAGGGTCTGTGGTAAGTGCATTCTTGTCCCGAGACATCTCACGGTGGCCCTGATGTAGCTCGTCAGATGCAGCCAGTGAGGGAGTGGGCATGGTACCGCCGCTTTTCGACACGCTGCTATGCTTCCTGTTTTTTCTCTTTTTTCTGCTGCGGCCGGCACTTTTTTTGCTGGGCATTTCCGGCGTTTCTGTCCGCTTTTTTGACGGCTTTATGATTCTTTGAAAATACCCGCCAAAGTTGTACCAAATCGTAGGAACAGATCAGTCTGCTCTCCAAAACTCCTCTGTATCACGAGATACTAGCAAAGGTTTCTCACCAAAAATACACAGCCGAAAAAAACTCAAGGTACTTCTTCCAGCTTAGGAAAGAAAAGGTTTGTTGTTGCGGAATGGTGGGGCACACTCAGATCAATGGCCTCTGAAGTACCCTTTCCCAATATACCGGAATATCTGAGTATTGAATAATTTGTGTACACCAAGAAGCTCAAATAAAAGGAGATCGTTCATAGAAAACGCTTAGTGGTCAAGAAGAAACTGAAGCCGAGCTAGAGAAAACCCCAAAATTAAGAATACCCCTGTGCGTCTCCGAATAGGGCTCCATGTCAAAGCTATCAAAGCTGTTCCAGATGCCCTAGCCCACGAAGTCTCTCGCCAGGCATACAAGGCGCGAGCGTATGCAGAGGATTAACAATTGTTTATTGGTATTATACAAACATAGAACAAGTCGGTGAGTGGCGCACCTCACGGGAATAAAATAGAAAAAGGCCCAGCTCCAACGGTCTCGACCACGCCGGATGCATTTGCAGAGCAACCCACACAAAAACACGTAATATGACTTTGAGGGACTCGTGATGCAAAAGAAGCTGAGAAAGAGTAGTATACACGTCTGTCTTTAGCACGATCAGTGGACAAGGCCGTGGGAATGGTCGTGCTGTTGAACACTAGGGTCAACATTTGGGTCCACCGAAGGGTCGATGCTTGGGTCCACTGGCGGGTTCAGCAAAGAGGGGTTGCCAGGGGCTGCTTCGATTGCCGCAATGACAGCAACATCTTGCACGGATGGGTGCGCAGCCTCCTCATGATGGTGGAGAGGGTGCTGCGCAGGGTGCTGAAGATGTTGGTGGAGCTGTTGTTGCTGGTGCTGAAGATGCTGGTAAGGATGAGCCTGGAGATGTTGGTGATCAAGCATATCTGGCTGGTACCCGACGGCAGCAGCGGCAGCAGCAGCAGCGGCAGCGGCGCTTTGGCTTCTGTGCAAAGGCTTTTCCACCAAGGTTCTAGTGTACTTGGCTCTCTTCTTCTTGCCTCCAATCATAGCGAAGTTGGGCTCAGGGGCATGGTTGTGAGAAGGCTGGATCATTCTCAAGATCCACATCTCCGCCTCCCTCTTGTCCTCCTCGTAGCCGTCAAACTCGTTGTCCTTCTTGATCTTCTTTGACTTATCCTTTTCAGGAGGATACAAGTTGGCGACCAATCTGTAGCCACACTTAGATCTCTTGGTGTAAGCAACCCTCTGTCTTTTCAATGCGTCCTTGACGGTGGTTCTAAAAGAACCCGACCTCTCGCACTGGAAGTACACAGCCTTGGGCTTGGACGAGTTGATAACAATCTTGCACTGTTCCTCTTCGTTGAGCACGCTCTTGACATATTTGACCAACTCCAGCTTGCTGTTGAAGGTCTTGATGATGTCGCCCTCGCCGTGTCTAGAGATAAGGAAGCCGCCGTTCTCGTAGTCAATGCCTGCAGAAGGCATGCCCATTGGGTGCTGGTGCTGCGGCATCTGCTGCTGGTGCATCTGCTGCTGCATCTGGTGGTGGGGTGGGAGGTGCTGCTGTTGCATTGGCATGTGCTGCATCTGGTGGTGCTGTTGCATTTGGTGTTGCTGTTGCATCTGGTGGTGTTGTTGCATCTGGTGGTGCTGCTGCAAAGCCTGCTGCTGCAAGACCTGTTGCTGTTGCATCTGGGCGGCGGCAGCAGCGCTCAACGCGCCACGGTGGTAGGCGTTTTCATCTTCGTGGTGGCCCATGACAACCGGGTTGGAAAAATCATGACCGTTTGCCAACGCGATGGCAGCAGCAGCGGTATGGTCCATCTGCGGGTACGCTGGGTGCGGCTGGCCAAGATGGTGCTGGAGGGGGTGGGAGTGCTGGTGGGGGTGCTGGAGGTGGCCTTGGCCAGAGGTCCGCTCGTTGGAAGTGGAAGGTCCAGACATCTCAGATGGGGGGAGTAGAAAAAGTCTGCCTAAAAGCGAAGTGGCGTCCGGAAGTTTGGGAAAAGCAACGGGGAGACGTGTCTCGTGTCACTGTTTGTTTACGTTTTCCTGTGTCGGTGTGGGAAAAGAGTCGCGGGTGAAAAACTCGAGGTGGGTGTTTTCCGGCTGGGTCTACTGCTCAGGGGTAAACAGGTGGCGGCTAACTCGGTGAAACGGCTCTGCAAGGCTCTTGATGACTCGGTCTGGAGAAAACAGAGGACGGTAGCAAAATATAAGGTGTGGATATAACTTATGTCCTGCACAACTATGTGGTTTGTTTGTCGAAGGTCAGGTCCTGGACATAAAAGTAGTAGGTGTGTGTGAAGGAGGAACTGTTGATGCCCGGAGGTGGGAGTTCGACGATGGTCGTGCGCGGACAAAACTGCATTATGTGCAGGTGTCTGGTGGTCGGCCAATCAGCGCTCTCAAAACGCGCTGTTTGTTTGGGCTTCCAGTCACGCGCGACGCGGGAGACAGCAAAAGCTGCGGAAAAAACTACAGAAAGCAGCGAAAAAAGAGGGAAAATGGGAGGCGCAAGGGCATGGAGGCGCTCCAGGAAAGGCCATATAGGGGCGTGCATTTTGAGAAAATAGTGGCGGATTTCTTAGGTCGCCCGAGGTCCGGGTGAAATGATCCCAGATATTGTTTACGGGTTATTTTTATGGATGGTATGGGCGGCTGGACGCCAATGGCGGACTGCTGTAGTCGTAGGCCCTGAAGTGCCGAAAGTTCAGGGCAGGATATATAGCGTAGACCATGGAACAGATATCCACATTGCACACGCACCGCCAGATGCAGCACTTTCACGAAGCGAATCGCTTGGTTCGCTTGTATGGAGCCTTGTGCTCTGCTACTTTGTTCCTGGTGATCTCTCTTCCAGTGCCCTACTTGGCCATATCACACACGGTTCTTTGGGGTATGAAAGCACATCCAGCCAGCGCGTGTGACGCGTCTGGTGCTCATGTTACGTTTCCAGAAAAGTCCTCGTTTCTTGTGTATAACCATTTTGTGAAGGACTACTGTATCTGATCATGCGTGGCCGACATGGATCTGACCTGTTTGCATTGTATTTCGCACACTCGGGTTCAGCGGCTTTGCTGCGTGTTGTTGATTGTCGCCATCTTGATTGCTTTGGGGTAAGGGGGCCTTGCGCCGTTCTGCCGATTGGTTGTTTTTGGAGCGTACCTACAGAGACTCAACAACTTATATTTATGCGCTAGCGAAACGTGAGGAGACTAGGCCAATATTCGACAATGTAGGGGGTCTTGGGTAGCCCCCTGGTGGTCTCGCAGTTGGCCCACCGCCGATCAGTCCAAAAATAGTTCAGTTGTCTGAGAAGCCACTTTAGGGATGGAAGATACCTCTTGTGATCACATGCTAGAGACTGGCTCCCGGGCCTTCGGAAAATGTCGGGATTTCTGGGTCAGATTAGGTCCTTGCGGATGCATGGTGGAACTGCAACGAAAGATTCACTTTTCGAAAGGGCCATCATACTGCTTATTCTAGAAGGTGCTAAGTGAGACTGAAATCAAGAAAATCTGTGTAACACTGTGCTGCTGCACTGTAAGGAAAATTGAATAAACACAGCGTTCAAGGGCCTTTCTTTGCAAAGACTACTGATTGCGCCATGAGAAATTGCAGTGGGTTTCTGCGCATTCACCAGGTATTTCTCTATGTCTGTTGAAAACAGTCCATGTAGCTCTTACTCATCATATGAGGAATCTCCAAAGGATCCACGTCTTCCAAGACCACTGCGCTTGCAAAGCAGGACCCAGAATCTGATGATTTTATCTTTTCGAATGCCATGAGGATGCCTTCTGCAAAAGTATGCTTTTGCTAGCCCAATTGGCTGATCTGCCCCGTGAGCCGCACCAGACGTTCTATCTCGTGAAATGCATAGATTGTAACCCCATAGACCCCAATGAATCGGGCAGGCTCACTATTCGGCAAACAACTCTTTTTGGGTCTTATTTATGGCTCTCAACATCATGGCGAGAAAGAACACATGGCTCCCCTGACATTTAGCTGGTCATCAATGGATTGCGATGGTATTCGATCCACTAGTAGCACAACAGTATGTCTATCAGAAGTAGATGGTTTTAGAATTGTGATGACACACTGCCCTCACGTGATCAATTCCTCTTGTTGCGTCGTCTCTCTTACCTCGGCCATGTTTATGGGAGCGCCATGATAGTAGTCTTTGTGGTGTTCTTTTTGGCAGAAGTTTGTGGCAATTAACCAATTCTTCATTCCTTTCTTTGCACTACCGCCCGGAAACATGGCCTCCGAACTAGAGTCCATCCTTCCCTGTTTCTTTTGTTTTCAGGCTCGTGTTGATGACTCGTGGTTCTTGGAAGCATAAATAGTACCATTCAAATATTCTCAAGACCACCGCCAAGCGCGAGAGTTTGGGTATTTTGACTCGAATTTTGTAGATCCACCGATCAGTACCGGTCCTTGGGTGCATTCAGCCCATAAAATCACACTCTCGAAAACGTCGTGCAATCTCGTTTGTTGGGTATTGAAGTCATGGTCTGTTTCGTATTGGATACGCATGCTGTGAGCAGTGAACCATTACACCGGCCTTCAAACTCAGAAATATTCCCAATTTGTAAACAAATCACCACTTTCTGACTTCAACTCTCTCCATAGTCGCTAGGTGAGAAAAACAGTACCGGCAAAATATGCTCCCATACAAGGTGGCCATTGTGAGTTCAACGCGAGGTAGTGGACTAGCGGCAAACGAGGCAGGCCAGGGTTTTCCACCCAAATAACCACCTGCCAAAATCAGCAGGTTTGACCGATGATCAGGATGTGCCAGGAAACTTGCTTCTATTTGATAGAAGAGTATGGCCGATTTTTGACGTGTCGTTTTGCACTTTGTACCGCTATATCAAGCGTAGATTACAATATTTTTTAATTACCAGTTATGTGCTCCCGCTAGAAAAGTACAGAAGTAAATGTGCATCGCCAAATCCCAGCTGGGAGATCTCCACGCCACAGCTACTCTATTAATCCCAGAATATCCAAAAGACGAAATATGAATAAAAAACGACCCTCTCCTTCTATCCCATCATGTTCTTCCCACGCATCGTCCGGCCCGGCCATGGGTGCGAATTCCTCCTTGCACCATGGCCATGCTGCCTACACATGCTCTTTTACTACAGGGCCCATTCAGTCTCCCCACAAAAATACCAATCCGGGACCAAAAAACAGCCATGAGCTTCATACGCAGCACTAAGGCCCGTAGTCTCGACGCAGAGCTACATTGGCTTGTCACCCAGATCGTCACCCCAGAGCTCCCACAGCTAGTGGAGGCACTCCGGATCTGCTCCAATCTTCTTCTATACAACTCGCCCGTCCACCCCGACAAGGCGCAGCGGATCGAACGGGGGCCTAGCATCACGTTGCCCATATCCCTGGGAAAACTGGACGATCTCAAGGGCATTTTGGTCAGGGACGGAGCGTACATCACGCAGATGACTGTGCACCTCAAAGAACGGCACTTCAATCGCGTGCTCCACAAGCTCGTTCTCAAGAAACCGTACTTGCTTCCGCAGATAATCACAGCCAAGCGAGGAATAGACCGTTCCATTGAGCTTATTGTGCAGGCGGCGTCCTTGTTCGACGAAAACCCAAGCACATACTGTGACCCGCAATCACACGGCGTCCTCATGGGGGTTTTTGCCGAGCTTCTCAGCGAGCTCCAGACAGCGAAAAACAGCCTCCAGTTCCCCACGCAGCCGGAGCTTGTGTTCCCGCTCCACTGTACTGACCTGGCGTTTTTCGAGCCCGGGTTGTCGCCCCACATTGCCTTGGATCTCTATATCAGCCAGGCCGAGGTTTGCATAGACCTCAAGGACTTGACCAGCGTGACCGACAAGCCGTGGTGTGAAATTGACCCGATATCCGGAAAGTCGTACGTGGACACGATCCGCGACCAGATGTCCACAGGAAAAGCTGACGTGAGCGGGCCTCACGGACACGAGAAAAGCGACCGTGGCCTCCTTGGCAGCGTATTTTCGCATTTGCTGCTCAAACCACGTCAGGATCCGCAGGACTACATTGCCCGCTGTGTGACCTACAACAACCTGGTGGTGATGGTTAATAAGAAAATCGAGGTTTCCAGTGCGGACCCGGTGCTTGTGAGTGCGTTCACGAAGCTCGATTCCGTGGAGCACATGGTAAGCAGCTTTTTGGACAACATCCGCACGCTCTACCAGGATGAAGTGCTGGAGAGGGCAGAAGAGGGGGAGAAGGAAGTGTGCTAAGTCAGGTAGAGCCACAGAGAACTCGGGAAGCCACTTTGAACTTGACGGGATGCTCAGAAACGCCCGGGGCCTAGCATACGCCGAAGACCACGACATACAGGGCCCTGGGAAGGAGGTTCTCAAGAACGGTGTGGCCCTCGGCATAGACAACGGTCATTTTACTGTACAATCTTTGAGCGGACAAATGCGTGCCTAGACGAGCCGTGATTCGGGTGCAATAGCCCATATTCAGGAGTGAAAAAGATATGGGGCTCATATCCAAAATACCGATATGTTGTCTGGCTTGAAGGACAGCGACAATTATATGTGCATGTCAATTTGAGGGCTCACATGGTCCTCTTTGCGATTGGCCGCGTCGATTGTGAGACTTTGAAGTGCAGAATATATTTATAACGAGAGTAGATCTGAGGATTCGCTTGACAGGCGATTGAAAAGAGCTGGCAAGGACAATTTCAAAAACCGCGGTTTGCGGTCAAACATGTCTGATCAGTCTTGAGAGCCGTTGGAAACCCATGGTTTTGTTGTCGAAGACAAATAATCCACGGTTGGCTGGACTACTCACGAAAGGACTACCAAAGCTCATATTTTCATTTCTCAGTGATCGCTGCCGGAGAGTGCCAGATGGGCCCAAAATTGGCTCAAGCGAGAACGGACCCTTTTCGCAGCCCCAATGAGGGATCCTTCTCCGACCGCCACAAGCTGGCAATTGTCCCGCATGCCCCTATTTTGAATCTTTGATCTTAAACCACTCCAAGCCAGTATTCATGCAGCCTTCCGAGAAAGGGCGCATGTCGTTTTTGCGGTTTTGTAAATATCGAATATTTTATGGGGTGGTTATTTCCAGGGCCAGGCTTCTTGCGTGCACTCGACAATACTACCTGCACACATTACAATCGCATTGGACATTGTATATTTATTGTCCCGGGCTGGTAGAAAAAAAAGGGGCTGTGACTCTGCTGTTACTTTTTGAGTTTTGCCAACACCTCGAAACTAGATCATGGAGCCAAAATCCACAAAAATGACCACATAGCCCCGGAAATATGGCTTTTTTTTTGCCCTTGCCCCGTGTCTCCACAGACATGCGCGCTGTCTACGCCCAGTGACATCATACCCAACATGCTCAGGCACCGTCGTGGTCTTTTTTCCAAGCATATGATCAGAGGTTTTCCAAACACACGTGTTCTCCTTGGAATTAGTAGTCAGTACGTTGCAAACCCCCTAAAAACAAAGCACACATATTCAACCATGACGTCTGCATATACTGTGTTGGCCGAGGACTCGGCCATAGAGAAGCCCGTCTTGGATGACAGAAAGTACAGGTTTTTGAAGTTGGCACAGAATAACCTCCATGTCTTGGTGATCCACGACCCGACCACGGATAAATCCGCCGCGTCTTTGGACGTGAACGTTGGTTCTTTTGCCGACAAGAAATATACCATTCCAGGCTTGGCGCACTTCTGTGAACACTTGCTTTTCATGGGCACCGAGAAGTACCCCGAGGAAAACGAGTATGCCAGCTATTTGTCCAAGCACTCGGGCCACTCGAACGCATATACAGCCGCAGAACACACGAACTACTATTTTGAGGTGGGGTCTGCACATTTGGAGGGGGCGCTTGACCGCTTTGCGCAGTTTTTCATCAGCCCGTTATTTAGTAAGAGCTGCAAAGACCGCGAGATCCGGGCGGTAGACTCCGAAAACAAGAAGAATCTCCAGAACGACCTCTGGCGAATGTACCAGCTTGAGAAGCTGACCAGTAACCCCAAGCACCCGTTTAACGGATTTTCCACCGGCAACTACGCCACCTTGAATGACGAGCCCGAAAGTAGGGGTCTCAATGTGCGCGATGTGTTGCTCCAGTTTTACAAAGAACAGTACTCGGCAAATCTCATGAGCTTGGTTATTTTGGGG
Organism: Metschnikowia australis; assembly: GCA_019285895.1. Taxonomy (NCBI): domain Eukaryota; kingdom Fungi; phylum Ascomycota; class Pichiomycetes; order Serinales; family Metschnikowiaceae; genus Metschnikowia; species Metschnikowia australis. Next base: position 43,049 of record JAGSXI010000036.1, on the reverse strand, counting down.
TCGGAGTCGCTTGACGAATTGACCGCATGGGCCGTCGACAAGTTTGCGGCCATCCCCGACGCTTCTCTTCCCCGGCCTTCATATGACAAGGAGCTCATTTACGCACCTGAGCAAATGGGAAAGCTCCTCAAGGCGAAATCTATCATGGATACCAACAAGTTGGAGCTTTCGTTCATGGTTCCGGACGACATGGAAAAACACTGGAGGACCAAACCAGGCCAATACTACTCGCATCTTTTGGGGCATGAAAGCAAGGGCTCGTTGTGCTACTACCTCAAGGAAAAGAACTGGATCACGTCGCTCTCTGCAGGAAACATGAAAGTTTGCCAGGGTAACTCCTTGTTCATGGTTGAGGCGGAACTCACTCCTCAGGGCTTGGAACAATGGCAGGAAATTGTGGTGCATGCCTTCGAATACCTCGAATTTTTGCATTCGCAAGACCCAGAGGAGTGGGTTTGGAAAGAAGTCAGCGACATGTCCGAGATCAACTTTCGCTTCAAGCAAAAACTGAGCACCTCCTCCACTGTATCTAGCATGAGCAACAGCCTCCACAAGTTTGTGCGCGATGCTCCAATTCCACCCGAGAGTCTTTTGAACTATACTATCATGAAAGACTTCAACGCGTCAAAAATCAAGAGTTACGGCTCATACTTGGTCCCTTCCAATGTCCGCCTCAGCCTCACGTCACAGCTGTTCGAGTGCTTGCCATCAAAAGAAAAATGGTACGGTTCTGAGTATTCGTTAGAGGATATACCCCACGATCTCTCCAGCACGATCCGGAACGTTTCGTTGAATTCCAACTTTCACATGACTTCTCCAAATAACTTCATACCGAAGGAATTCTCTGTTTTGGGTCAAAAATCAGATCGCCCGCTTGCCCACCCACATCTCATTTCTGACACACACAGGCACGAGACATGGTTCAAGCAGGACGACTCCTTCGAAGTCCCAAAGGGTTATATCAATCTCACAATCCTCACCCCGGCATTAGGCGAGTCCATTGAGTCTACAGTGCTAGGTACATTGTGGACCGATTTGCTTGACGACGAGTTGAACGATTTGAAGTATTATGCCGAGCTTGTTGGGTTACACTGTGCTATCTATCAGAGCAGAAGCTCTTTCACGTTGAAGGTGGGTGGATACAACGACAAACTTCCTGAATTTCTCAAACAGATTTTGCAATTTCTCATCTCGTTTACACCAAAGCCAGATAGGTTTGAGTCTATAAGGTATAAGCATGCTCAGCAGCTCAAAAACTTTGGATACTCCACTCCATACTCTCAGGTTGGTGCCCGCTTCTTACAGCTTTTCAACGAGAAAACGTATACGGTGGAAGACAGGTTGACAATTACTAAGGAAGTGAAGTTTGAGGATCTCGAGAAATTTTCCCGAAATCTTCTTTGGTCTCGAGGCGTGTTTGTGCAAACCCTCATACATGGAAACTTTGACTACTCCACAGCGGGTGATGTCCACAACTCTATCGAGCTGCTTTTCAAGAAAATGCCAAGCATTGACACAGACAAGGATAATGTGAGGAAGACAATCACAGCCAAGAGCCACAAGTTGGAGAAGAATGAAAATGTCAGGTATGATATTGAATTGGGTGACCCTAATAATGTCAATTCGTGTATCGAATACTATGTTCAAGTTGGCAAGTTGGGAAACCCCGACGCCAAAGTCAGAGTTCTTACTGACCTCTTGGGAGTCATGATACATGAGCCATGTTTCAACCAGTTACGAACAAAAGAACAGTTGGGGTATGTTGTGTTTTCTGGGTACAGACAAAACAGGTCAGACTTCGGATTTCGGATTTTGATCCAATCCGAAAGACTGTGCGACTACCTAGAGTATAGAATTGTTGAATTTTTCAAGAAATTCGGGGCCAAAAATCTTGGCTCAGAACTCACAGATGAGTCCTTTGACAAGTTCAAGAGTGCTCTTAAGACCAAGAAATTGGCCAAGTTGAAGAACTTGCACGAGGAATGCAGTCGCTTCTGGAATGCTATCAGCGATGGCTACTACGATTTCCAGCAGAAGCAAAATGATGTCGATATTTTGGAAGGCATTACCAAGAGTGAGTTCTTAAGCTTCTTTGACCAATACTTTGGCTATTCTGAGAGTAATAGCAAACCTGTATTATCGGTATACTTGAAATCGCAGAAAGTGCCTTCTTTTGATGGCGCCAACGCTGTTTCTGCTGCTGTTTTCAACTTTATTTATGAACATGACTGGGAAGTGAGCTCGGACGTTGTGGATAAGATTCTCTCAGAGAATCAGGGAAATACAAACAAAGCGATTGAGGAAATTGTGTTTGCCGTGAAAAAACAGACTCAGGGCTCCACGTTAGAGTGGGACGTCATACAGAAAAGATTCTTAGAGCAAGTCTTAGAGAGGGCGTCTTCGCCCACACCTGAAGCATATCCTCTGGGTCAACTAGTGCAGTCAGAAAGCGAGTTTAAAGCGACCCATGAGAAGGGAGAGATGCCTGGTCCTGTAAAGGATTTGTCATCTTTCTATTTTCCCCAAGATGAGGCACACTTGTAGGTGAATAAGAGCGGGTGTCAATGTCCGCCGAGCCTGAAGTGGATGAAAGATTGTTTTTTAAAAACTTCAAGCGCCTGAATAAAAAGCGCTTTTTTAATTATAGAGAACTCTACAAACTTCCATGAACGCGAAATGAGCGTGTTGTGTGGCGTAGGATAATAATATAGATCCGCATGTAATCAATTAATAAGCTTACTAAACCATACCGTCTGAGTTTCGAGGTAATCATTTTTACAAGTCTGTGGGTCTAATTCAGTGCTCGGGCACGGATTATGTTCATCATCCAGATTGCTGTGTTAGTGGGTATGGTCCCCTTGGGTACATTTACACAATTTGAAAAGCCAAAAAGTGAAGTTCTTTGATGAGTTTACTCTGGAATACGAAATGCATTGTTTAGGGTGACCAGACCCACGAGGTTCAGCTGTAGTCACTTGAAGTGATTTGGGTGATGACTAAATACGAGGTTTGGAGCTTTGGGTCTAACATTGTGACTAAGGTTTGTATGCGGAATCTGCCAATGAAATGCCATTTTGCGAAAGCATTTCCAGCAATGTTAGTGTCTTCTTCCCGAATGAACTCAAGGATGGCATTTGGATGCTTCGAAGGGCCTCCGGATATTTTCAAAGGATGACTGAAATAGAAATTAGCTTGGAGAGGAGGGATAAATAGGCGAATAACTGCATTGTACGGGATACCAAGACCTTAGCAGAAACACCAATTCACTTGCGTTCATGAATGAGAAACAATGAAAAAGCCCTTTTATGGTCCAAACCCAAGAAAACAGCTGGGCCGCATTGAAAGCTAGAGACTCTTTGGAACAATCGAATCGTCCACCTTTCACGACAAACCAGAAACCAGTAACCAGTAACCAGCAAACAGAAACCAGGAAAGAGCTCCCGCTTGTGGCTTGATTTTGTCATTGAAACCAATTATCCCGAGAAAGAAATAAAAGTAGTGTAAATTGAGAGTCGACCGAGAGCATTGTGTCGGGTTTACTGCACCCGTCGAGCATGAGATCTGACATACCTTGAATTTGATGCAAAACCAGCCATTTGTACTTGAGACGTTTTGCTAGTTGGCTATGTGATCCAAGGCAAGCCCAAGAAGTGGCGGGTCGCTATTGCGGCCACAGTTGCTCCATGCATAGCTGTCGAATCCACAGAACACACAAATGAGTGCCGTTGATAGCGAGCAGAACCAGGATGATTCTGCTCCTCGGAATAGAATTAGACTCCACTTTGAGGGCCAGCATATGTGAAAATCAGAACAGACTGCACCAGGCAATTGTCATACATACCGATAAGCAATCCACAGATAAGCATGGGCCCGTTACCATAGACCCAACAAAAGGGGGCCATTTCCCGCAAAGCATGGCCCCAGAAACGGGCTCGATACCCACTTCCTCCAAACCTCCTCCATTCAGCCACATCCACACGAACCCATAACCATATGCGGCGGTCCAGAAAGCAGCCAGCATGCGCAAGTCACGTGCCGCGTATGGTACAGCCTAGTGCGCGTCCACGCTTGCCACACATAGATACCGATCCACGACTACGCACCCATTTCTTCCGCCCGCAACGCGATCATGCCGCCCACACTCAGCCTCAACAGAGTCAGCGACGTCTATTTCGAAAAGCTCTTTGTCGCCAAAAACAACACCGCGCTAGCGGCCGCCGTTAAGGCCAAGGTGCTCCTCGTGGACAGAGCCACCATGCCCATTATCTCCATGACCTTCTCGCAATCGCAGTTGCTCCAGCAGGACGTGATTCTCATCGAGATGCTCGAGAACACCCGCGGCCTCTCGGCCATGAAACACCTCAACTGCGTGGTGTACATCAAGCCGCAGCGCAGCTCCATAACGCAGCTCTGCGGCGAGTTGGGCCTGCCGCACTATAGCCACTACCAATTATTCTTCAGCCACACCGTGGCCAAAGCCGACTTGGAGAAAATCGCGTTGGCCGACGAGTACGAGGTCATCAACCAAGTGGTAGAGGTCTTCCAGGACTACTCCATCATCAACGACAACTTGTTTTCCATCCAGGCGCCCGAAACGGCGCCAGGCCCGGCGCAGAATGCCGCCGTTGAGGAGGCGCTGAGCTTGCTGAGCTTGCTCTTGTCGCTAAACAAGTGCCCCGTGATCCGCTACGACGCGGGTTCGCTAGCGCTGAAGCGCTTGGCGTCGGAAGTGCTCTATTACATCAACTCCAACTCGAACAACAACCTCTTTGACGACTTGAACCGCAGCAACGATACGCCACCTACGCTCGTTATTTTGGACCGCCGGATCGATCCACTCACGCCGTTGGTCACGCCCTGGACGTACCAGTCCATGATACATGAGCTCATTGGCATCACGCGGAACGTTGTCAATTTGGCCGAGTCAGGTGAGCAGCTCACGTTGTCCGAGACGCAGGACGCGTTTTTCCAGGAGTCCATGTACTTGAACTACGGCGACTTGACCGAAAAGTTCCAGAAGCACGTGGACGACTACAAGAAGCAGACCAAGCAGTCGTCCATAGAAAACTTGAAGACGCAGGACCTCACGGAGCTCAAGAAGATCTTGACGCGCTTCCCCGAGTTCAAGAAGTTGTCCAACAATATCTTAAAGCACTTGAACATTATAAGCGACATCGACCGCCAGATCGGTGTGCAGAACCTCTGGGCGATTGGCGAGCTCCAGCAGACAATAATGTGCGACTTGGAGAACTATCAGCAGATCAGAGCCCGTTTAATGGAAATGGTATCGGACGCGTCCATCTCCACCCTCAACAAGGTCAAGCTCCTCTTGCTCTATGTGGCCAAATTCCCCAGCAGAACGGCGGACTTGGAGGCACTTGTGGCCAAGCTCAACGACCCCATCACCACCAGCCCTGCGCCCACCCTCTCCCAGCTCCTGCTCATCAAAAACTTCAACAAACATTTCCGCGTGCACCTAGATTCAGCAGGCCCCGAAAACAACTCCCAGGAGGACAGCAACATCGGCCAATTGTTCAACAAGAACAAAATCAAGATACAGCAGCTTTTTAACACCAACATCGCTCTGAATTCAAACAGAATGCCGAAGAATGACAACATATATATGCAATACGTCCCCAAGCTCAGCGAAATCTTGGCCCTGTTGACAGCGCATGCCAACAAGGCCCAGCTGAACATCAGGGAAAGCACCCCCGAATCACAGGATCTCGCCATGCTTGTGCCCGACACGGTTGCGGCCCAGTACGGGAGCGTAGACAGGTTGCCCACAAACGAGATAATTGTCTATTTCAAGGGGGGTGTTACATACGAGGAAGCGCGCTTGGTCCATGACTTGAACGCACTCACACCGGACGTCAACTACATTGTGGGCGGAGACCGCGTGTTGAACAGCGAACAGTGGGTCGACCAGATGTGCGACGAGGTCAACGGCTCGCCCAAGGCCGACAGTACGCAACCAGGCCGAAGGGCGCAGCTCCGGGAGATTTTATGAGTGGAATACGAACCAGCGATTCGGCAAGACTCTCTGCGATCGAAGAGTCCAGAAAATAGTGAATGTGACGGCAGGAACACGGCGGAACAAATCCTGTAGCTCCTCTTCTCAAGGTGCATACTTGCCAAACCTCTGCTCCCAGGCTAGAATCTTCTCCGTGAGGTTCTCCATGAGCTTCGAGTTTTCCTCGACCAGCAAGAGCAAGTTTGCACCTTCCACGTTGGCTTCTTTGAACTGTAGCGTCTTGACATCGCGCTCTTCCTCGAGCTCCATCTGGGATCGCCCTAGCCATTCGAGAATGGCGCCCGTGCGTTTCCGGAGCTCGTAGATGGTCGACTTCTCGTTGACGAAACGCGGCTGCAGCGGCTGACTTAGTAGGTCTTCTTTTGTGACGACCAGGTTGTCAGCTTTACTTTTAGGTCGCGACGCCAGGCTGCGTGAGACCTGCGAACGTGCCTTTTGCTTTGCGCGCAGCTTACTTTTAACCCTGGAGTTGCGTTTGGCTGTTTTTAGGTCGGTGTCCTCATCAAGATTCGAGTCGTTCACGTCGTTATCCAGGTCTTCTGAGTGTGAGCGTTTATTGCTCTGCGCAGGCTCTGTTTGTGCGTTCCGTTTCCGCTCGATTGCCGCAGCGCTCTCGCGGAGTGCCCGCTGGAGCTGCTCATCGAACGGGTCTTCGACGTGACGTCGTTCCTTTCTCGTCTGGCGATTGGACAGGATGTGCGAAAGCGTGGAGTCGGAATCCCTAGTGCCTGGAGCATCTGGGGTGGGTGGGTTCGGGCTGCGGCGCGAGCGCAGCCGCGCGGACTTATCAGACTTGTCAGGCTTTTCCAGAGCATCGTCGGACACGGGATTGTCGGCGCCAGAGTCCCGGTCCACCAGGAACTTGAGCAAGGCGTCACGCCCGTCATTGACTGCCCGGTACAACGTGCGTGACGCGCGGTCCTCGTTGTCCGTGACGAACATGTGGAGCGAAGGCTTGCACTCCTCACACCAGTATTTATCAGGAACATCGTTGTCAATGAACAAGCCGACACAGTAGCCGTGCTGCCAAACCAGGCATTTATCGCACTGAATGAAGAGCCCGTTGTCGATCTTGATACTGTATTCTAGGAGAAGCAAGCGCTGGAGCGATGTGTTGATGGAGGCTATTTCATCGTTCCCACAGATGCAGCGAGTGACCTCGGCCTGCTCATCGAGCTCGGGGTTGTTGTCAATTTCAGGCGTCCGGCTGCTTTCTGACGCAGGCTGCTTGGCGCGTCCAGAGCGTCGTGACATTGGAGTGTTGTGGCGGAGAGGGAGACGTGGGGCAGCTTCGGCTTCGGGCCGGCATCCTTGGGATCCGCAGCGAGTAGGGCGTGCACTGCCCATATCAGTAGCGTTCCATACGCCCCCGCGCTAGGGCACAAAAACAGGAGAGCGAGGGGCCGATTTCCTTCTCCCACAGCCCCGAAACACACAGCTTGAGACTCAAATCATACCAGCCCGCAGAGACATGAGTTTTTGCTGCATGGCTAGCACCGAAAAAGAGAAAAGACTGAGTATCCTGTTGGCATGTTCCAGGCCGAGAATGACAAAAGTGACAACTCCGGCGCCCAAGCCACGCCACCAGCGATAAAAGCCGCGCGGCCGCGGAACAAAACAGCAGTGTGTGCAGTACAGGACATTGCCAATTGACAACATGTATAATAGGCGTCTTTCCAGGCCGCCGGGGCGGCGGTCGCGGGGAATACACTATTTTAGAATGTGGTTTTGACTCCTCACGTGACCGACGCCGCGTGGCGGCCCCTTTTTTGAGGCTTGCTTGTTGACATCGGTGACCGGCGATCAGCGCCACGTCGTCGCCATCGGACTGCATGCAGACACTATGGAACGCGCGGTCTGGTTATATAGCTCTGGCTGCACGCCAGCCGCCCCCGATCTACTAAAAAGCAGAAGTTTATATATCAGGTGAGTCTGGTTTCGTTTCATTTTAAGCTACAAATTTTGAATACTCAAACAGCTTTTCGTGGGTCTTTGGCGCTCGAATATTTGAACTCGGGTCGATATTTGTTACATACGGCACGTTGCCAGCGATAACTCTAATAGTGGATTGCTGCATCAGTAGTTCCTACAGAGAGACATCCCACATCAGTGTTTTTGTCACCAGTGGACCCCTACAGTGACATCTTCACCAGAGAATTCCACTACGGATTCACCACCAGAAGATCCCATACCAGACTTCCTGTAACTGTGTGCTCTCAGTCTCCAGCAAGTTCGTGACAGTCGCCAGCAAATAACACGTTTGCCCACAAGCCCTGTGCATTTGAGGCTGCCAAAAATGTCTGTTCCGCAATCGCTCAAATCGTTCCTCAGTTCCAAGTCCGTCCACCGCACATGGGCAGGCACGTTCCAATGTAATCCCCTGGCCGTGTTCCAGCCCAGCAAGGTGGGCGAGATCCAGGCTATGGTCCGCCAGGCACGCGCTGCCAAGACAACCATCATGACCGTTGGCCTGGGCCACTCGCCGCTGGACTTGACCATGACCAATGAGTGGCTATGCAACTTGGACAAGTACGACAAGGTGCTCAAAAAACAGGAGTTCTACGGCCCAGCTACCGACGGTCTGGGGAGGCAGGAGGTCAAGTTTGTGGACTTGACCGTGGAGGCCGGGATCCGTGTGTTCCAGTTGAACGAGTACCTCAAGGCCAACAACTTGGCGATCCAGAATTTGGGCTCCATCAGCGACCAGTCCATTGCAGGCCTCATTTCCACCGGCACCCACGGCTCGTCGCAGTACCACGGCTTGGTATCACAGCAGGTGGTGGCCATCACAATTGCCAACAGCAAAGGCGACTTGGTGGAATGCTCGTCCGTACAAAACCCGGATCTCTTCCGCGCAGCCTTGCTCTCGTTGGGCAAGATCGGCATCATCACCCACGTGACGTTGCGGACCGTGCCGCGCTACACCATCAAGTCCAAGCAGGAGATCATCAAGTTCCTGACGCTTTTGGAGCAGTGGGACACGCTCTGGCTTGACTCCGAGTTCATCCGCATCTGGTGGTTTCCGTACTCACTGAACTGTGTGTTGTGGCGGGCGTCCAAGTCGGACGACCCATTGAGCGACCCGCGCAGCTCGTGGTATGGCTCGCTGCTGGGCCGTTTCTTCTACCAGGCCTTGCTCTGGTTCTCAGTCAAAGTCATGCCGCGCTTGACTCCATGGATCGAGAAGTTTGTGTTTGGCCAGCAGTACGGAAACATCGAGACTTTGGGCAGCGGTGACATCGCCGTACAGAACTCTGTGGAGGGCTTGAACATGGACTGCTTGTTCTCGCAATTTGTCAACGAGTGGTCTGCGCCACTCCAAAACGGCCGCGAGGTGTTAACGCAGTTGAACGACAAGATCCAGGCCGCTGCCGCCAAGGGTGATTTCTTTGTGCACGCGCCCATCGAGGTGCGGTGCCTGAACGTGACCAACTCGGACCAGCCGTTTACGGACAAGGAAGGCAACCCCTCTTTGTACCCGTCGCAGGACTGGCTTGCCAAAAGGGACCGCTTGAGTGCCGGCCCCGTGCCCGGCAATAACTTCCGCCCGTTGTTAGACAATTCGCCGATGCAGACGCACCAGCCAGACCCCTCCAAAATCAGCACCAATCAGTTGACCATGTTCGTCAACGCTACTATGTATCGGCCGTTTGGCTATGATGTCGAGACCCACCAATGGTTCCAGATATTCGAGAACACCATGAGCGAGGCAAAGGGCAAGCCGCACTGGGCCAAGAACTTCATTGGCTTGCACGGCCCGCACGAGTCGGACGCAGACTTGCAGACGCAGATTGCGTTTGGCGGCAAGCCGTTCTACACTATGATGGGCTTTGACCCGGTCATGAAGGATTGGTTTGGCGACAACTTGGTCAAGTACAACAAGGTGCGAAAGGAGATGGATCCAGAGGGCGTGTTCATGAGCGGCAAGCCTTGGGCCGCTAGAAATGGCATTTTGATAGAATAGGGGCAGGTTTCACCCGCGCTCAAACAGCTGATTATCAGATGATGAAGCGCGTGTAAGCGCCCGGAGATCAACAGCCAAGGAACCTTTAATTTGTAACGGTGTATGTGGCGAAGTCACGGAGAAGACCAAAGTGCTCGCTACCCCAAAGTGACAGAAAAGAGAATGGAAGAAGAACTCAGAGGACGGAGTTTAGATGAAAGCGAAGATGAAGTGCTGATGGAGAAAACATGGCAATGAACATGGTACAAAGAATCATCGTTCAGATGACAGCTAGGATGATGTTCAGATGATGGTACGCATTTCCGTGAAAATATTAATAAAGACGATGAAATGGATGCTAAACGGATACTGGAGTTTTACCCACACCTGAACCAATACAACCACACACAAATAAATATCCCAGATGAAAAGGGCATCATATGTGTCTGCTTTATGAAGAATCATTTCTGTGCCATTTGCAGTCAGTCCCCGCAGTTAAAACACTTCATACCATACAACTCGTGTCTTGCTCAATATTTCATGCTTCGGCAAGTTTCATGCACCAAGGCTTATGTGAAATTTTTACTAACACCTGGAAAGACTTCAAAGTGAGTCCAGGGCTTCATTTTGCCAATCATCTATGTTCTTGTAACAGAGGAGTTCCAGAAAAGGGAAAGAGTTAGTTTCATATTCGACTAATTCCAGGCAGTTCGCCTCCTTCTCAGCACAAGGACACCACAGGAAGACCAATTAACTTCGTGAAACTCGCGTATATCTGCTACCAATAGTGCTTTTTACTCGAAGAATAAAACCCCTGTGACACAATGGGCAGAGTATCGCCGAAGAGCACCACTACGGAACAGCCGTGGAGATATACGCGGCCTGTTTCTTCAAATTCCCCCGGCAAAAGTGACCAAAATGGTTTTGAATTGCGTGTAATCCGCAAATTGGAATAAGTCACATGAAAAGTCAAAGACAGATTATTTTATTTTGGTCGAGGTGTATTTCAGAGACGTAGTTCGGAAAGCATGCAGCGTGTTTACTTGTAAAACTCAACACAGCAATTTGAAGTCAATGGCTGAGGGTTTGATTTGATGAAAAAGATATAATTATGGGCCGCCCCAGGTCAATATGGGATTTTTGTATTCTGGATGACTATGGAGCTTGAAATAAGGAGGCATTAGCTTCCAGCGTATCTTTACATGGACTTGTAAAATGGCTGAACCTCCACATGCTCTCTACTTCTGAACACATATCCAATGACCAGACTGTGACTTGGGAGTGCCAAATGGTGAAAGTCAAGATGATTGATGGGAATTGAGTAGCAAATATTTCCAAGACACAGATGAGCAATTTGAGCAGACTCCCTTGTTTTGGGTATGCTGGTGGATTTGAGTGTATGAATAGTGGTGGCTACATTTGACTCTTCGTGCCATGCCTTGTTCTCCAGCTATTTTTTCATAAGCATGTCGTGGAAAATAAAGCCGAGGCACCCATTTACCCAGAAAGCATGTATGGAAGATGCCGAATCACAAGTAATCCTTCCTATTGAAAACATATATACCACCAGGATGCGCCCTACCAAGAGACACAGGAAATGTCCATGTATTGATTTTGAGGAGCCCAAAAGTCCATCGGGCCCACTATAGGGGCCAAGCATGGTCAGAAATAATCGCCTGTAGAACAAAGCACGACCGAACAGTATTCCGGCACAATTCAAAACCGGCAGTCTATAAGACCCACACTGCAGCAAGCGAAAACAGTGGCTTTGCCAACCGACAGCGGTGGCCACTTGGGCCACAAGCCTATATAAAAGCAGGTCCTTGGGAATGTCATTACACAGACAGCTCATTAATCATCGCAGAGACAAATGACTGTAGACAGCCATTGCAAAAACGAGACAGCCCAAGAACGAGACAGCCCAAGAACGAGACAGCCCAAAAACGAGACAGCCCAAAAACGAGACAGCCTGCAACAACGCAACCCACTGAAATGCCATTGCGACAATCACCGCAAACACAGCACAAGACTCGCTCACTTGAACGGCGCCTTCATTGGGTCGATCACCACACCCTGCCTGACCTCCACACGTGGGAGAATGGTCTTCTGGTGCGTGGCCCGCGACGCCCACTCCTCGCCCACCGGCATGCGCAAGGCCCGCTCGTACTGCTCGCGCGACTCGTAGGGGAATGGCACGCTCAGAGACTGGTACTTGAGATTGTGCTTGTTGACAGACTCGTTGACGATGACGTTGTCCAAGTCGCGGTCCTTCCGCTGGTCCTTCTGGGCCACGCCGTCGATCTTGCGCACAAACTTCTTCTTGGGCTTGTCCTTGACTCCGGCCCCGCTCCAGCCGCCCCAGCCCGGCAACGTCACGTCCTCCTCGCGGTCGGCCTCGGCGTCCTCGACCTGGGACTTTTCGTTCCGGAACTCGGCCACCACGTCGTCGCCCGCAAACGCCTCCAGAATGAGATTCTGCTGGCGGAACATGCGCGTGTCCGTCTGGTCGTCCTCGTCCTCGCTACCCATGACGTTGCCGCCGATACTCATGACCTTGTCCAAGTCGATGTAGGTGTCTGGCTCGCGTGTCGAGCCTGCGGTCTCCTTGCCGCTGCGCTTGGCAATTTTGTGTGCGGCCTTGTCCAACTTGGACGAGTCCTCGGTGACCGTGGAGTATTTCTGCGACTTGGGCTTTGCAGCGGCCCCGGTGAGCCACGGGTTGGCCCCGGCGTCTTCGCTATCGCTGTCGCCGCTGGGCCTCTGAACTTTGCTGCCCGGCTCATCGTCGAAGCCCGTGAACTCCTGCTCCTCGATCCGATGTCTTTTCAGCGCGGGTTCGTCACCGGCCTCCGTTCCAACGTCCGCGTCCGAGTCTTCGTTGCGGACGCGTGTTTTGCGGCCCGCAAGACGCGTGTCCAAGCTCTTGGCCTCGTCGTCGCGGAAGTCCCGGAGCGTATCATCCTCGACGTCTTCCAAGGCCTCGCGCAGAGCCACGGCCGCCGGCGCGTAAACACGGCGCCCCTGGTTCTTGATCTGGTTGACGGAGTCCGCGGACTGGCCAAACAGCTCGATGCCCGTCTGGCCCATGGACCGTACGAAGGCCATCTCGCGCTCGTTTTCACGGCGCTGCTTGGCTTCCGCGGCCTTCATGAAGTCCATAGCCAACACACCCTTGCCAAGAAGACTGCGCTCCGAGGCGTCGGCGGCCGCGTCGTCTGCAGCGTAGTCACGCTCGACGTCAGACACGTCGACATCGCTTTTGTCGCCGTCTGCGTGGCCCAACTGGCGGGCACGCAAGCGCTCACCTGCGCGGAGCATCTCCTCGAGCTCGGCCCGCGTGGCCGCGTCCTTGGTGATACCCGCACGAATCATGTTCTTGGCCCATTTGGACAGGGTCTTGTGGCGAAGCGACATGCGCTCTTCGGCACGGCGCATGTCGTGGTCCTCGGGCTCTGACTCGTCCAGGCCCTCCACCAAGTCTGCGTCACGCAAGCGCTCCTTTTTGTGGATCTTGCGGAACTGCTTGGACTTGATCTTCTTGATGCGCTTGGCACGCTGCTCGTCGCGGAACATGAGCTCGCGCATGCGCCGGAGCTCGTGCGTGCGCTTGAGGACATCGTCCTTGGAGAGCCGGGCAGCCGCGATCTGCTCGAACGTGGCCTCGTTGGACTCGTCGAGGAGAGCGCCGGCGCGGAGCAACCCGTCCACCTTCTGCGCAAGCGCACTCTTCTGCTCAACCTCCGGCACAGCACGGAGCAGGTCAATCTGCGCCTCCGCGTCCATCTCCTCCTGGTCCTCGATAGCCGGGGGCGCCAAGGGAAACGTCACGTGGTCTGTGTCCTGGAGCGCCCGCACGGACTCTTGCCAGCGTGACACGTCCTGCTTGGTGAGCTCATAGGCTACACGCCGGTCGTTGCGGTCCTGGACGTGTTTGGGGAGCGGCACCGCAAGCGTGCTGGCGGCCGCGTCGTCCGCGTCGACAGCCACGAGGGGCGCCACGGCCGCGTCACCCGCCGCCACCATGTCGGACATCAGAAGCTGCTCGCCGCGCGTGGGAACACTGTGCTCGTTTTCATCGATGGTTTCGGCGACAAGCCGGCGGTGGCGCGACACAGAGCCCAAGGTGCGCTGCACGGTCTGTTTCGTGGCGGCCAAGTCGGGCTCGGCGTCACTGCCGGACCCGCGGAGCATGGCGTCCTCATCTTCGGAGCTGGAGGCGGAGTCGGAGTCGGAATCGGAGCCTGGATCTGCGTCGGAATCGGAGCCGGGCTCGGACCTGGAGGACTCGGAGTCCCAGCGGTCGTCCAAGACCACGTCCCGCGAGTGCAGCGTCGACGCCAAGTCGCGGTCGTCCATGTCCCATGCCTCCGAAAGCGTGACAAACTTGGCCTCATCCACGCTGTGGTAGCCGCCGTCCGACTCGTCGCTCAGGTCATGCTGGGTTTGTGGCGCGCCGCGTTTGACCTTGTTCTGGTCGCGGATGGTGTGGGAGAATTTGGAGCTGAGCACGTCGAAATCTTCGTCCAGCGCGAAGGCCTCGTCGGAGTCCAAGTCGTCGTCCTCGAGCCCGCTGTCGTTGTCCTGGTTTTTCAAGAACTTGCGGGCATCCATGATGCCGTCACGGACCTGCAAGTCGTCGCCACTGGCGTCGTCCGAGTCGGCGCCGGCGCCTGCAGCGCGCTCGGCAAGGTGGAACGCATCGAGCACTTTGCGCTCCGAGCGTTTTTTCTGCGACCGGACCTGTTTTTTTTTGGCCATGATGGGACGTATGGGGTGTTGGAGCAGAAGCGGAGATGCTCATCGGATATTTTTCGGTGCGCGCGGTCACGTGAGCCACCGGCCCTGCCGCCATGACGGAGTTGATTAATTACAAAGGGGAAGGAGGGCTGACGGGTTTTTATGGGAGGGCAATTTGTTGGTGGGGCGGGGGTGTGTTTGAGCGAAGAGCAGGATGTTTTTGGCCGGACGTGAAGATAACTGGGCAGGCGTGTGTACTATGTATGTAGACATGGGGTATATTGAGACGGACGAGTAGTACCAAAGTTTGAGAGACAGGGAGCAAAGTGTTTGGGAGATTGGGGGGAACAATAAGTAATGTGAAGCAATAAGCAATAGTAAAGCATTAAGCAATAAAAAATCAATAATAAAGCAATAATAAAACAGTGATAAAACAAAGTGTAAAGCATAATTAACCATTAAAAATCAATAGTAAAGCAATAAAAAATCAATTATAAAGAATAATAAAGCAATAAAAAATCAATTATAAAGAATAATAAAGCAATAAAAAATCAATTATAAAGAATAATAAAGCAATAGTAAACCAAAACAAAACAAAAAATGATTGGTTCCGTAGAGACAAATACTACACACATCCGCAGACAGGATACACGTGTTTTGCTCAGAAGAATGATAGAACCATTCGGCAGACAGAACGTATCGGTGTTTTGGCAAGTTTGGAATGACCAATGGAAGTCGTGCCCGACAAAGAATAATGCTGGAAAGGTGTTTGCGGCAATGGGGCGAGTGCACAGATAGAAGTGTGTTTTGTAGATTCGGGTATTTGATTGAAGAAAAAGGAATGTGTAAAAGCCTAACCAATAATAGCGATTGGAGGGATGGATAAAATCGTGAATCAGTGAGATGAGGAGAAAAGAGCATCGTTCCAATGCATCATAAAAGTAGAAGCCTGATGAATTATAGACACAGAGAGTGAACCGTGCTGATTGCACTCAAATACGAGACGTACAAGTTCCCGAATAACCCAGATATGAATATATCTGAAAGTGCTTCTTCATCCAGGGCTGATACAGAAAAATATGATAAAAGCCTACTCTCTCAACAGTATCACTAGACCTCAATCAATCAGGTGATTGAAATACTTCGCAAGTAAATACTTGCAAAAAAATCTACTGGAGCTTTTTTGCATTTTATCTTGGTAGGACTACTGGAACTTCGTGAAAATGCCACAAGCATTTGGAAGATAGAGGCGCTACAGATTTCTATGTTTCAATCTCTCATATGACGTGAAAGGTAGGTACAAATACATTTTACCGGGTTGAAACGTGAATCTAAACATCTAAAAGATGCACAAGAACCAACACCTTGATGTTTTCATGGATAGGTTTATCAGATGAGCTCTCACTTGCATGACTAGAGGTATGGCTCATAATTCAAAAACACAAAGGAAAGGGACGCCTGAACAAGTGCATCTGTATGAAGACTGCTGACTCCAAGTGAATCTAGCGGAAGTTGCACGATGACTTTGCTCGAAATTTGGTTTATGTTGAAAGTCTGCGTCGGATACTGCTGCGATACTTTTACATATCTCAATTTCCCCCTGAACTTTAGTAGGCAATCCAAAAGAGAAGCAGCTAGATTTGCCTGGTCCACTCTTATCAAAACATCAGTCTTGGGTTATGAAATCGGCTCTGAATTATAGCCCATTGACGACCACCAATATGGTTTCTGGATTCATCTCATTATCATAGCAGAAATGCGATGAAGATAAGACAAATGTGGGATTTGCTTCCGAAGTCCAAGAATGCACCTGCAAGAATAGTTTTAGGACTACTGAGTAGCCTTTCAGCAAGTCTGCTTGGTATGTGCCTCATACCGCAGTTCTGATACAGCCGCAAACTAGAGTAAAATAGCATGTCAGAATACACACGGATCCAACGTCAAGCTCTGGCCTATCCAATGGTTTTCAGGGCCGAGCACTATGGCTCTTTTTCCCCGCAAATGAAAGGCGGGATCCAACCTCATACAAATTGATGTTTCACAAAGCACGACAGTTGGAATTGTTTTTGCACTCAACAGCAGGAAATCAAAAAGGCCTCAACTCCCGGCACAAATTGATAAATGGAGCCCTTGAAAGACCTTGTCATTAATTTCTCAGAGGTCACGCAAGAAATTGCATGATCAAAGAGATGAAATGTGGAATGCTGGCATTAGTTGAAATAAGAACGACACCAAAGGCTTTTGAAGGGAAGCCGGAAACAAACCTGGAACCTTTGTTCATCTATATGTGGGGTTTCAGTTATAATATCCAATCCAAGTCATGATTAATATCGACAATGAACCAATTTGTTCATATCTTTATAATAAGAAGTATTACGAAAGCAATGAACACATAATCACGTACGGAGCGAAGTAGTCCCCAAGAAATCCAAAGAAATATGTATTTAAATCACGTTAATGATTTCAAATTGCGACATACTCAAATTTCAGTACCTGGAAGTAGTAAGTGCCATATACAGCATGACGTAGGAAAAAGCACCAAAAAGAGATTCATATCGAATTACATCTTCCCAAATTCGCGATTACGTCACACAATGTAAGAAATAGCCAAACATAGACAACGTTAGAGGACGCTAGCCCCGACCTACACAGCCGAGTATTCCCGCTTCTTTATCCGTGTTTAAAAGGCTGACATGGACAATCTTCAGACTTTCCACAGGCCATGTTTTCGTATCGCAATTTACATTTTTCTATGTTTTCTTCGTGTGGCCTAGGAAGGCACTAGTATCGTATCGAGTATGCTCAAATCAGACGCGATTATTTTCAAGAAGCCCGTCCATACATTCATCGAGCATATGCAAACACAAGGGCGAGGCAATGTGTCGATTATCTCGCCTCTACGGGCCCAGTATTCACATGCCCGCGAACCACCATTGAGCCATTAGCTCTTACTCAGTAGCAGCTCGTCAATACTGCTTCCGACACCGACGCGCCTTCAACTTGGAACATGCTTGTCACCCCATGCCTACAAAGCATTTAGCCTGTCGTTTATATCCTCCGCGGACAAGTTTTTGACGCGGGGCCCGGGGACGTCGGTGCCCTTGAAACCCAAAACATGATCCTGTGGATCACTGATCACGGAAATGTCCAAGTTCTCGCCCGTCAACTCGCCGTCCACAGACTCCTTCAATGCAAGAAGCGCCACGTGGATCACGTCCTCCAACTCTAAGTCCTCATTCCAGCGCTTCTCCAAGAAAGTCTTGGCAGAAACCGCGGTTTTGCCGATCGCAGTGGCCTTCCAAGGAAAGTAACTACCGGAGGGGTCGACCTGGTACAACTGATATTTGTCTGAATGCAGGTCATAGCCGCCCACCAACAACGACACGCCAAACGGGCGGATTCCACCCGACTGCGTTGATTCCTGCATCACCTTGGCGAGTTCCTGGACCATGATTTTCACCGACGGGTATTCGTTGTACACACGTTTGTAATTGGTATGGGCCAATTTCCGAGCCCGGTCTACAAGCACACGGAAGTCGGGGCCCATTCCCGAATATGACATGGCAATGTCGGGTGTGATCATCTCGACTTTGGCGTTGCAGTCGTTCTTGACCAACGTGGAATTCAGCTTGCGCTCGGTGGCCAAAACGACGCCGCTGGCGGATTTGATTCCAATGGTTGTGACTCCCTGTTTCACGGCGTTTAACGCATACTCGATCTGGACCAATTTGCCGCTGTAAAAACGTTAGTGAAATGCGGCGAGGTCGCTGGGCACAGCGGAAAGGGGAACATACCTTGGCGAGAATGTCGTCAACGAAAACGAGTATCTGTCGGCCATTTTCTGTGGTTCTTGGATTGAGAAGAAAAGGTATAGTCAGGCGGTAGGTGCTTGTTGCCCCTCGCCGCGGCGGCGGCCGGGTCACGTGACCACAGGCCGCCCCCAGCCGATGGGTGCCGATGTACTGGAATTTTTGGTGTGGCGTCAGGAAATTGAAATGTGTGTATATGGTTTGGGCCGGCATCATATTTAGTGGTCTATATGGGGAGGATTATATTGGTGCACTCTGTCAGTCTCACTGCTTTGGTGATACTCGGCTGATATGTGCGCAGGAATTCTGTACGAGATGTCTGTTGATGGCAATAAACATTTAGCATATTGCGATGTCTTTTCCCTGGACTTCGTGCTTGACCAGATGATCTCTCAAAGACGGTCTTGTACAGACGGTGTTTGGAGAAAAACGACTGCAATCAGCTGGAGCGGGACAGTATTACTCAACGTTTACAACCAATGCATTTTGCCACAGTGGGGGCACCGATGCATGTATATATAAGTGCATGTATGTAATGGATGCATATATATATAAGTGCATATATTTGATGGGTGCATATATTTGATGGGTGCATGTATTCAATGGATGTATTGTACTGAGCGAGAATGCATCAAACATGTCTCAACATAGGAGAACACGTATTTAATTGCCTCAGTGTACTGAGCGAGATTCCCAGAACGATTCTATAATACCGTGAAAATCTACCTACTGAATCATACCCCTCTGGAAACCGATGAACACGAGATCCGTAGCTAGTAAGTTCAAGCAAGACCTGGGCGTGGTTTCGATGTGCCTGATGGAGCGAACATACTCTGGGAGATTCTCATGGCCAGTATATGAGAAGGAAAGCGAAAGCTCTCCGGCTGGTAGGCAATGGAACCCCATTCTAGATCATGTATGCCTGCCTTCTAGCGAGGTGTCGCCCTAGTTCTCGAGATTTCCGAGAAACAGAAGCAGCACTGAAAGCCGCCTTTCATCTGGGGAGAATGATCGGCGGGAATTTCGAGCACTGAAATCCTCGAGTACCGCGGGATCTTAAATAATGTCCCGGCGTGGTTTCAGATCTCGCTTCTGTATGTCTATTTCCAACAGCCAGGCATTGGGACAGGATCACTCGTTCAATGTAACGTGGGACAGAATACCGGGAGGGAAAGATTGAAGCGATTGCCACAACTCCAAATCGGAGGGATATTCACATTCGCTAAAAGAGTAGAGCATATATCTTAGGTATTGTTGACAGCCGAAAAGCTTCATTTCGGACTGAAGGACATGCTGATGGCAGAAACAAAACATCCCACAACACAAATCTGTGATGCATGTGTCTGGCTGGAGGAACAAAGACAAATATACAAAACTCTCACCGTTCCAAAGACCAAATACGTACCCAGCGTCAAAACCCGGCCCGTGCCCTGCCATAAATCACGGCTCGAACGGCCCTCTAGGCATGGTTTGCGTATTTCATTTCACGTCATCGGTCCCTAGGATAAGTCCCCTGTAGTAGTTGCTTCAACTCAGATGGTTGGACCGAGGAGCCTCCAGACACGATTCATCCGATTGATTTGGCCGCTTTAGGTAACCCAGGCACCTCATTGAGGCATTGCTCGGTTAGTTTTTGTATACAAAATGCAACCTATCGAATGTGAACAATACAATGATGTGTCGGGCATGTCGTTCTTCGATTACGGTTGCGGTCATACCACGCACGCTGGTCATTAATTCAACACTAGCATATAAAAATAGCTAGCCTTGTAGCTGGATTGTGAAGATACCGGATGGCTTGAATCTATAGTGGGGCGGGTGTACTGCATAGACCGGCCGAAGGGCCAATGCGTGTTTCCGTCCGATGAATACCAGTTGAGCTGCTTAGGCCACCCTGAGCAGTGTAGTGAGAGACATGCGAAATTCGGGTGCCGCACTCTTTTGCACTTTTTGATGGCTTTTATAGTGAAAGACCCACACGGGCAGAAACAGACTAGGAATGCGTAGCGAATCGCTCAAAAATGCTGCATATGTGTCGCAGTGTGGTCCATTGGTCCTCGTGCCTGAAGGACGGCCGTCTGATCAATTTGTTTACACAAGCTAGGAATGATAACGAGTGAACTAGTATGATAGAAGGAAGGAACGAGCCGCGCTTTAACACTATATATATACACAGAAGTGTATTTGTGTCTGGGGCAGTTTGATGGCCCCGTATAATATTCCATAGTTCTGTCCCTCAGTCAGATGAACCGAGCCAAAAGCTCGAAGTTTTCCCACATACTTGTGAACATTGAGAAAACCAGTAGCTTTGGTCTCCCCGACAGAGACCTCAGCTTTGTATAATCTGAAAATAGAGAGGAGTGTTTATGCGGAGATATATCCGATGCAACATGCTGTTTCTCAGGAGGGTGTTAATGGGGCTTCGGCTCGACTGAGTGTGTTGCTTTAATGAGGCGTTGGTGCCATGGTGGAGTAGTTTATTTACACGGCATCCACGAAGCCGGGGCTAGAATGATCGGGCCGAGTTGGTTCGAGAATGCAACGTGCAAGGACTTCTAGCACGAAAAACCTGGGGACAAATCAGGCGTGTTTTTTAGAAGAGGAAGTAGTACGTCCGTTCAGCCCGATCATCCGGTCGACTCAGTACATAACACAGCAATTTCTCAGTGGGATAGACATCAGCGTCCGTCGTTCAGCACTCAGTCTATAGTCTAGATAAGCGCCATACACCTGGCATCAACCTACCCTTTCAGCCTCTCCTTTACGTCTTGTATTGAATAATTTAGTCGATATATGTAGCATGGCGACAACATGTCTATAAGCCATGCACACTTCAAAGCCCAGCCCGGGGCAAAACTTCTACTCCTCCTCGTCGTCAGAGTCGGTTGGTTTGGGCGTGCCCTTAGGACTGCTTAACCAATCGATATGACGCAAGCGTCTCCGCTCGACCTGCAACTTCTTGTCGTTTCTGGTCATCTTCTTTTTTCTGCTTCTCACCTTGATGTTGGCCGGCGAATCGTTATCGTCGGCCCTCGTCTTGACTGGCTCTGGCGCAGGCGAGCCTTCAGCCGACTCGGCTCCGTCACCGAAACGCGACGCGTCAATAGCAGCAACGCCCTTCTGCACAACCTGGCCGTTTTCCACGTGCCATTGCTCGGGACACAAGGCACCCACAAACTCGTTGTTATGCGAGATCATCACCACACCACCGCTCCAGTCTCTGATGGCCACCGCCAAGCCCCCCAAGGAGTCTCTGTCCAAGTAATTGGTGGGCTCGTCGAGAACAAGCAAGTGCGGGTTGTTCCACATGGCACCGGCAATGACGACCTTGACCAATTGGCCTCCGGACAAGGAGCCCATAGGGGTGTGGTCGGCAATGTCGCCGTCCAAGCCGACGTCCTCAAAGTGCCTTCTGATGACGCTCGGAGTCAACTCTCTGTAGCCCAAACCTTCTCTGGAGGCCTCGTGGTCGTCGAACTTCTGGATCAACTTGGTGAAGCCCTCCTTTTCGAGGAACTCGCGGGGCACCCACGAGTTGTACCGAGGCAAGTAGTTCTTCCACTTGACCTCGTACTGATAGGACTTCTTCAACTTCTGTCTGCCCACAAGCGCCTCGATCTGCCTGGGCTGCAGGCCCTCGCCCACCTCGACCATCTTCTCCATGATCTCCTTCTCGTCCCCGGAGATTTTGCGCGACTCCTTCAACAAAACCTCGCGGTCATCACCAAAGCGGTAACGCCACTGCAAGTACTGGTTGGCGGTCTTTTCCTTGTGCTGCTCCACGTGCTGCAAGGCGTGCTGGGCAATATAGCCGATTCTCAAGTTGGGGTGCTTTTCGACCTTTCCGGAGTCGGGAGAAGTTTCACCGGTCAACAACTTGATCAACGTGGACTTTCCTGCACCGTTGGGCCCAAGCACGGCCACACGCGATGACAACGACAAGCTGGCGGACACATCCACCAAGGAAGGCTTGGGTGCACCAGGGTACGTGAAGGTGACGCCTGTGACACGTGCAATGGACCTGGTGTTGGACTTGACGCCCGACAAGATGCCCGGCGGCGGGAACACCATTTTCACTAGCGAGTCGGTCAAGGTGTAGTAGGACTTGCCCTCAGGCTTGATCTTGACGAACTCGGACAAGTTGCCCTTGTAATAGGCCAACTTCTTGTTCTCGTAGTGGATAACGTCCGTGCACACCGCGTCCAAGAAGCCGGAGTCATGGGACACGATCAACGACGTGATCTGGGTGTTTTCCACCAAGTAGTTCTGGAGCCACTTGACGTTGTCGACGTCCAAGTGATTGGTGGGTTCGTCCAAAAGCAACACGTCCGCCTTCATCAACATGGCCCTGGCCAACTCCACCTTCATTTTCCAGCCTCCGGACAACGAGCCGACGTTTTGCGCAATGCGCTCGTCTGGGAAACCCACCAGGCGCAACGCAGCCGCGACATCGTCGGTGCTCACGTGTGCCAACTGCGGGTCGGAGCTGATGAACTTGACCAAGTCCATGTCACCCTCCTCGCCCTGCAACCTGTGCTCGACAAAACACGTGCGCAATTCCTCGGGCGAAGGAAAGCCCTCCAACTGGCCCTTCAGAATGGCCCGCATCAACGTGGACTTGCCCGCACCGTTACGGCCACACAACCCGTATCGGTGGCCCTTCAAGAGCCGCAACGTGGTCTTGTTCAACAACATACGCGAGCCGTAGGCCAAGGAGAAATCCGTGTTTACCACCTCCACAGCACCCTCCTCGAGCTCCTCGGTGGCCTTGTTACTGGAGTTGAACAAGGCCTTGACGTTGGTCACGACCTCCTCCACGTATTGCGCCCGCAACTCTGCGGAAAACGCGCCCGCGGTTTCGGCAGCCTGGGCCAAGTACTCAGCTAAGCGCTTCCAGTCGTTGACATTGGCGTCTGTCTGCAACGCGGTGGCCAAGTACACCTTCTCGATGTCCACGAGGAACAAGGCCTCGGCAATGGGCTTGACATTGCTGCTGATGTTCTGGTGGTAGAACGCCTCGGCCTGGGCCCGCGAAATACGCCCGTGGAACTTGCCATCGCACTGCTCGTCCTTGGCCTCCTGCAAGACCTGCAAGGCCTTGGCACCCAACACACGCACCTCCGGCAAGGATGCGTTGTTGACCACCTTCTCGACACCGGGCATCAAGATTGGGATATAGCTCTCGATCTCGCGGCGGTTGTTGACCAAGCGCGTCAAGTTCTCCGTGACGGTGACGGTTTGCCTGAGCTGGTCGTTTGAAGACGAGGACATCTTCAAGGACTTGTCCAAAATGGGCACCATGAGCGCCAACGCGGGCTCCGTGACTTCAGCCACAAAAGTGACCAGCGAGAAGTTCTTGATGCACTCGGGTACCTTCTTGGGGTCGGCCAACGTCTCCACAATCAAGTCGTATTTGTTCTGCAAGTCCAAGTTGTCCAAGACCTTGACGAGCTTTTTCAACGTCTTCAAGCCCTGGGCCGCCAACTCGGGCTTGAAGTCCGTGGCCTGGTCCGTGAGGACGGGCACTGCGGTCTTGAACTTCATCTCCAACAAGTCCGAGGGCACCTCGTCCACCAATTTGTCCAAGGTGTGCAACGCGGCCACCTTGCAGTTCCACTTGGCGGACGAGTCCAAGTACGCCAAAAGCGCGTCTATAACTAGCGAGCCCAAGGCCTCCACTGGAAATACACCGTACATGACGTCGACGGTCTGCTTGGCGGTGCGCAACACGTTCTTGTCCTTGTCCGTGAAGCTGTCAAACACTGCGGGAAAAAATTGCACCAAGTGGCACTCCTTGGGCGTCTGCCCGGCGGACTGGACAGCCAACTGCTGCACAATAAGGAGCGCCAGCTCACGCACCACCACGGGGTTTTTGGGCTTGGCCAACGACCGGAGCACATCAAGGAGCTTCCACTCCTCCACGACGGCCATGGAAGGTGCCTGCAAGATAATGGCTGCGATCTGCTGCGCCTGCTGCTTGGCCTCGGAGTTCTTGGAAACGTGTTGGAGCTCGGCCCAGTGCTCCAGGAGAGGCGTGTCGACACCCAATTTCATCAACGCGGACGTCAACGACGACAACGAAGTGGTGGAGGCGCCGGCGCTGGGCGTGGCTGCGCCGCTGGTCATGGCGGAATTTACGTCCAAAAAGGAGCCGTCTGCCAAACCGTTTTGTGGACTGGCCTGGAAATTCTGGTAGCCGCGCGGCAGCGGCAGCTGCGGCTTTTGCTTGTTCAAGAAGTCGTCGAAAGAGAGTTTTTTCGACATTTCACGGCAGGTTGGGGAAAAACAAAAAGAGAGATGAAGTTTCTTGCCAGATAAGCGTACGAAGATGCACACCCGTGCACCAGCTCATCTCATCGTGTTCCAAATATTTGTGCGCGCAGTTTCTTTTTCGCGGAGTGCGCAGGTCCGGCCGTGGATTCCGGGGGTATTCAACGGAAGGGCGGAAGATTAGCCGCCTGCATGGCTCGTGCTTTCGGCCAGGCCCGGAAAAAGCATGCAAGTCGGGGCCACGTGAAACCCTCGGAAATGGAAACTGTATCACCCCGGCGATTTCTGTCGTCCTGCATCTGCGCACGAGAATATTGTCTGTTCTTTGAGTGTGCCCGAGTCCGCTATATGAATCTGCCGTTTTCCATTTTCGTAAGCCGGAGACCGTCAAAACCTGCAGCCGGGAAATCTATACGGTCTCGGACCAGAGACTACTGGAAATATCTGGATTTGGCAGAGATGGAATATTACAAATTGGCTAAGCCGCAGCTGCGCCAGAACACCAGCACTATGCCGGACACACATACGGTTTTATGAAGCTGGAACATCTTTTTTTATCTAAACAGCGACTGGTCTGGCCTTCAGGGACCTGCTATATACAGCTCCAATACACCGGAAGTTTGAAGCAACAAGCATAGGGAACAATGAAACGAATATGAGAATATGGGGAGATGCCTGGCTATGGATGACAAACTTGATAGATCTACTACATAGAGTATGTCTATATAATGATGGTGAGGCAAGAGTAGTATGGTTAAGATCAAGAGACTTATGCAAGTTGTAGAAAGCAGTTATGAGCATTTACAAGGAGATAGACTATGGGTGACTAGAAATCACTAGGAAACAGAAAATGAACTTCATATATAAAGCTCGGATGAAAGTAAAGATAAACATGATGCAGAAAGCTAGAATGAGCTTGAAGAAATGAAAAAAGACGATTGGAGACGGAAATAAACCAACCGGCAATAAATAATTTTCAATGAAAGTCCACGGCATACTCGACTGAAGGATACGCCACCTCCTGAAGTAGGTCCTGACAGAGGTAATAAACTTCTGTTCATGAATGCAATTCCGGCTCTGGATCAACTCAATACTGACTGGCCAACTCCTCAGTGGCTCGAATCTTCAAGCCAAGCTGGTGATGGAAGTATTTTCCACCACATCTTCAGTCTCCTCTCCTGGAATGGGCCCACGTGACCAGAAATCAAATAGAGAGTGCTCTGTAAGAAAAAACACTGACGAATTGCCCAGACTCTCAACTGGCATTTTCTGCTGCTCATACAGATGTCTTGTTTGCACTTTTATTCCATAGCAACGATGTATGATTGTACAGATGCACAGGCGGCCAGAAACAGAAGACACAGACACTATCGGTGGCTTCCTTCAGTGCTCACAGTCCCCTATTATCTCACCTCATTGTTTTGCAGCTCACTGCCAGCCGCCTGCCGGAGGCTCAAGTCCAGGGCTTCTCTCAGGGGCATTAGTCCATCGTTTTCAAGCACTAGATCAAGTCTCACTAGCCGGAGGCCCTTTAGAATATCTCTCGCATTTCTGCCAATCGTTTCTTTAGCTATGTCGATGATTCCGTGGGAGGTCTGTAATTTACCCAATGCGTCGTCGTAACTGTCTTCAAAATCAATGTCCTTGTTTTTTCTCAAGAAGGTCATCTCGTCCATAAATGAGGCGTACCCTGTAAGCTTGTCGACTACCAGTCGCTCAATGTAGTCTTCGATATTAGTGTCACAGAAGCTATCGTAGAGTTGCGATAAGTCAAAGCCAATACTCAAAGCCACGTAGCCCATTCTGCTCATTGCAGGAACAAAATCGTTGAAATCTTCGTTCATCTCGCTAATTGCTTTCTGAAGCTCACTCAAAAGACGGCCGACTTCCGAGAGAACGTCAAGAATGCTCCTGGTACTGTTTTCAACTGTGAACACCGCATTTTCCGTGAGTTTGGAGAGACGGATGATTACAAGAAGATTGAAGTATTGGTTTCCGGCGCCACGCATGAGATTTGCAGCCAATTCACTGACCTTTCGTAATTCCCCTAAACGGTACATGTATCCGAAAATCTGGGACGTGGCAACCTCTGCAAATCGTACGCGGGCAAACTCGAAAGAATCGTAAAAGTAGCCGAGTGTTTCTCTGAGATCCCACAAGTTGTGCTTTGAATCGAGACTTTGGACCAGCTGGGCGCATTCTAGAAGTCTTTCCCATAGCCCAGCTTCTAACGTCTTCAATTCTTGATCACCAAGTGGCTGTTTAAAGACTCTAGGCTCAATCGATATTCGATCATCCAGGATTTTGCGCTTCTTCAAAATGCTTTTGCCAGCAACGCTCCTGTCTTCGCTGCATCTCGTTATCGCCTGAGGCTCATCATCAATGTTGAAATACACCACTGACTTGGGCCCCACGGCATTGCGATTCGTGCTTTCATCACTGTCGAAGGATATTGTTTTCGGGCGCTCGTTAAGAATCTCGCTCGAATTGTTCATTAAATTAGCCTTCACAATGGTGATAAATGTCAATCGCCTCAAATCTGGAAGCGACTCGTTCAATTCACAGAGTACTGCTATTTCTCTTCCATCATAATTCTCATGGACTATCCACTCATTTTCGTAATCGCGGCCTAAACCTAGTATGTTCCACAAGCTCTTGAAGTCGCTTGGATAGTTGCCCGGATCTTCATCACTGAGTTGCATTAGTTCCTCGTCAAAATATTCTGGTGTTGCCAAGGTCTCGCCTGAGCTCAAAAATAACTCTGGATCTTCAATGCCATTGATTTCAGTTATCTCTGTGGGAACAGTGGCCCAGTTATGAAGGTCATTATGCTCATAGTGAGGCTCGGATATATTGTTGGCAGAGACTTTTGGAACAGCCGCCAGATTTTCTGGAATCATAAGACCACAAAACGTAGATGACAAGTCAAACCTCTGCGCTAGTGTGTTTATTATTTTAGTCTTTTCGATGGTTTCAGAGGAACCAAAAGCTTCAAACTGCCAAACGGCGAGGAGGTTGGATGCTCTTGACCTTGAGGTTTCCAGATGTATCCAATCGCCATGTTTCCAGAAACAAGAGTCTTTAGCAAAAATTTCATGGGAAGCTTCTAATAAGACTTGCGGAGGGATTTTGAACGGAAGCCGAGTGATTGAGTCCGTCTCGATCTCAACTATGTCTCTGAGTGTTCCACCTGTCACTTTTGAATCGAGGAGCCCCTGTCCATCTTTCGAGTAGTAAAGCTTGATCTCGGCCTTAACATTTCCATCGTTTTGGAAAACGCAAACAAAAACGAAGAAACTGTCGTCATTTTGAAACCCACAAACAAGCTCAATAGTTCTCCGCAGATGTGCATTTTCTTTGCATGTGCTTAGGGCAAGACGGCGGTCTGTCAACAAAGGTTTCTCGGCAATTTCCAGAATTGTTGGCCAGTAGTCTCCTAGAGTATAGTTTTTGGAACCGGAATCTCTCACAGTTTTTAGAGTGCCAGACGCGACTATATCGGGAGGGGGAGCAGTTGCATAGTTCCAGAGGCCGGAAACAAAATCACTTGCACTCAAAGTCTCACAGTCGATGATTGTGCCTGAACTTGGATATTCCAGAGTATCGTTAAATACAACCGAAAGAATAGATGGGGATGTTGGAGATCGGCCCGAACCAAACTTGGAAGGGGTATGAAACTGCAGGGAATTTGGAAACTTTTCTTTTTCAGTAAGCGCTTTTTCACAATCGGTATAAAAAGGCACAAAAGTTGAGCTTGGGCTCGGGAGGTCTTGGGTTTCTGCCACAAAACTAGGCTGCTCAATGTCCAGGTCGTTTTTATCTGAGAACATGTTTTGTGCCCACTTAACCAACCATAAAACCAGCCCCCACAACAGCAGCCCAAAACGACATAGAAACCCGGATATGTTCTCGAAAATCACCGAACACACCGTGCCGGGATATCTGTCGTTGGACTGGGCTTGATCTGGTGCTGTTGTGTGGGAGCTGACAAAGTCAAGAATGCAGTCAAACATTTCCGCTTAAACCTCCAGTTGGGATTCTTCACAAGAGTGTTTCTTGCAATGTTGCGAAGTGTTGCCGTAGCTATTTAGGATAATGTCTTTTAGTGTCTTTTTGCAATTGTGGTCCTTTACAATTGTGGTGTTTAACCTTCCACCATGAATTGTCTGTTAGATTGAGGTTGCTCTACTTTGACACGTCTTTCGGATTCGGCGTATGGTGGAAACACTGAAAATAGAGGCCTTGATACTACCCAACTTGTGGCTTTTGGTTCGATACTTTTCTATCCAAAAGTCTCAAAGTAGTGGAGGGTGCAAAACTGATGTGCGAAAGTCATTTTTTGCGGCAATTGGTCTTTACATGTGCCGACTGGGGCCATGCTTATATTGAATAAAAGCCGCTTATATTTGGAGTTATGAGTTTGGAGACAATTGACTTGGAAATGGTGCTTTCCTCTTGCTCATGTCATCATTTCTGTCAAAATATGCTTGGAGTTGAATGGGGCTCGATATTCCAAGTTAATTCGACGGGCCAGTTTAAGTTTATTTTGGATATGCAAGAAAAGTTGAGACTGGAGCAGAGCTTCATAGAAAGAATGCTTTATTCGGAGTAGAAGACAATGATCAGGGACTTTATAGCCATTGTTGTTGTCTGACCTGAGATTTCAGGGAACCGCGAGCCAACAATAGATTATCACACATGTTGCTCTTTTTCACCTCACGTTTAGTTAAAACTGTTGTTTTATGGTTTTGCTAGTGATGAAAACAAAGACATTTCTTGCCTGTGTTTCATTTCTCTGGGGGAACGAAGTAACAGGCCAAATATTTACGAGCAGAGAAATCTATAACCACTCTCCAGCTTCCGCATGAAAGCCAGTTCATGCGCAAGGTGACCCCATAATACCCAAAACAGTCGAGATGCGAAATCCATGGTTTATTCATGTGAAGAATCTATCTTCAGTTAGTGGAAAGCTGATTTGCTAATATAGAACATTTCAAAAGAATACGCAGCTCTGCATCTGGCAATGGAATCAGATTCAGTTCAGGCGTATCTCACTGGAGCCAAATTGCAAAGCAAGGGTGCTGTCAGATGAATCTCAAGAAGCAGCCTTCTAGGTATTCAGGCTCTGTAAAAGGGCGTGGGAGTTGTGACACACACACGAGACCATACGAGAAGCAAAATAGTCATGTTCTATTTTGAGCTTTTATGTTTTGAGCTTTTATACCATCATCGTGATGCCTGACATCAGAGAGAGAAAAAAATACAGGCGAGTAAACTGTGCACGCTCATACTAGCTCGCTGCTTGGTTGGTTCCCGTCATATGAAAAGATCCCAGACATATCGGGATTGTCAGGACCCACTGTTTCCGCATCGCTTTCATCTGTATGGGTATAATGGGGCACAGTTTTTTCCCAGGGCGGCTGATCATGTCTCTGCTGTTTATTTTGCGCAGATTCACCGGCCATGCGAACGTCGTTGTCAAAGGAAATCTTCTGCCTCGTGAGCATATCTTCTTTGCCCAAAGTGTATCGGGAAAACACATCCTCCTTAGTCGCAACGCGCTCCTCATGATCAGGGCTCAATGACAAACGCTTGGTATTAACAAGCAAGTCGCCGAAACCAGAATGGGCCCCTTCACTAATGCGAGCCTCGAGAAATTCTATATCCGCCGGGGGCTCGAGAAGACTTGCGATTTCTCGTATTGATGCATTGAGCTTGCGCCTTGAATCCCGGAGAAACCCGAGATCCACATGCGGGATATCTTCAGTGGTGGAGAAATCGAATTGTGGCTCGTTGTCTTGTTTTGTTGGAACCATGCCGTCTGCACCTGGGGAAGGATCAGAATCATTGTTCAAATGCTCGGAGTCTCCCGTTTGTGGCGCAGCTCTCGGAAGCTCAGAATGGACCGAGCCACTCACTGCTTGAGTGTCTTTCTCCTGATTTCCTGGAGCCGGCGTGGCCTTGTCTAGCCTTTCCTCCAAAATCTTGATTCGCAACGCCTGTTTTTCGTTGATAAAGCGCACGCTGTTAAGCTCCCCAGTCAATTGCTGAATCCGATACTTCATTTCCGATTTTTCCAAGTTAGTCATGATGCGAAACCGCTCCAAATTCGTGAATTCAGAAGTCAAGTAGCTGATCACGCCAGGTAGCGTGTAGTTGGCCAACGCTGCGGGCACCTGGCTCTGCAAATCGGTACTGTTCTGCGTTCCAGGATGTTGCTGGTGCGGCTGGCAATATGAGTTGTCTTTATTAGACCCGCC
The DNA here is from genome assembly GCA_019285895.1 of Metschnikowia australis. Taxonomy (NCBI): domain Eukaryota; kingdom Fungi; phylum Ascomycota; class Pichiomycetes; order Serinales; family Metschnikowiaceae; genus Metschnikowia; species Metschnikowia australis. The sequence goes on along the minus strand of JAGSXI010000036.1, from coordinate 11,996 downwards.
GGCGCCTTTTTGCGTAGATTTCATGACGCTGTCAGTGTGCTTCTATGCTAGTCGAGGGTACGAGCAGTTTTCAATGACGGGGCTCGAGAATTTGTGTAGATAAGCTCCAGAAATATGGCACTGTCAATATATACCGAGTAACGAATATGCCCGGCGCAAAAAAGCACTTCTGCAGAAAAAACTAGGTGTTCCGTGATCTGGCGTCTGGCTTTACTGTTCCACGTGAGGTCGTGTTCCCAGGCGCATCACGTGACCAGTTACCGCCCTCTGTAGTACCCTGGTGATCTAGGGAGTGCCGGAGAATGCTGCCTGAAGAAATAAAGCAGATAATGTAGATAGCGCAGATTCTGAAGCATGAGAATTGTTTTGACAGCTTTGTGATTTACTGACATTAAGCGCACTATCCATGCGAGAAACACAACATCTAAAAGAACAAAGGTATCTTTTTTTTGATTTTTGATTTGTTTGGGATATTGTAAAGTCGAGGAATCTTTTGGAGACAAGGGACCGACAGTGGTAGTGAAGCCTTTCTACCATTGCTGTGGAAAACGAGCTGAATATAAGGCCCTGGATTTAGTATAAAAGGTGGACTTCAATAACAACAGGACCAACCAAATAAGGCACAGGTAGTGTCTCTAGGGCGTCAATTCACTATTTCCAAATACGTGCTAAAAAGAACGAGTTTGCCATGATCAATGAAAGGGGACGGGCCCTGACTGGAAACTGGACTCTAATCTGGGAGCTTGTTTGAGGCTTTCCAATATTTGATAGTCTATGTCTTTGTCCTTCCGTCAGATGAAATAAACAAACGTGTTTCGTGGCGAAGTGCATTGCGATGCTCTCAGAATTATCAGTGACCATACTTTGTAGTATGCTGAGTTATGGGAAAGCGTCAGGACATGAAAATGGTGGGAAGGATTGGAGAATCGGCCGCTTGTACTTTCTTGATGACCGGGTTGATTCAGAGAAACCGACTGTTTCAGAAAAAGAGATTCGGAAACTTGAACTGATATGCATCATCCAATCTCATAAAACGGAAATTTGAGCAAGACATACTTTGCTTGGGATCTTCGAGTCAAAAGTCTCTTTTTCATTCCAGAGAGTGAAGATGGATATCGTTCTGGCTCGAATCCATTTTACGTCGGCTCGAATCCATTTTACGTCGGCTCGAATCCATTTTACGTCGGCTCGAATCCATTTCACGTCGGCTACAAACAAAGCGCAGCAAGCATCTTTGGTACCTCAATATATCAAGAATTGCAAATGTTGTATCCTGGTCAGACGCCCACTTTGGCATTCTTGCTTGGATAATGAGTCTTTTACGAGAAACTGTCTGTCACCCTGGTTCTGAAGCAGTCAGTAGTGAAAATGAGCGTGCATGACTTTTCAAGAAGCTCGGATCTATTCTAAGAGTCTGCCTTTCTTCTATCACGGATAGCCGAAATATATGGGCCTCGCTTACACCCTGTAAATAACGGCTTTGATTCTGGACCACTGGGCTTGCTGGACTCCCAATGATCAGTGCACGAGATTTACATGGTGGTAAAACGTCATGTGGTTTGAAACTAAATCGCCTTCGTGACTACCTCGAATCGAGACCACAGGGTCAAAGTGAAATTCCAAAATCAACCGGCAGGGAAAGTTCACTCCATTTCTTTCTTGCATTCTGTAGTGATAGTTCCTCGAATGAGTTTCCGGTGCCTCTAGTTATAGCAGTACTTTGGGTCCCTATAGACTATTCATACGAGAGTCTGAAGAAGTGAGAGACCATGGGTCATTATACCACATTTAACACGGACTTGCCACAAACTCTGAAGCCTGGTTTTGCCGAGCCCTCAAATCCAGTTTCAGTGTCCAAAAGATGTCATCTTGCTTTTCTTCAGTGCCCAAACGAAATCACACAAACCGGTTCTTGCTTTCGAATGTTGACCAAAAGCCTGAAGCAGAACATGGCTTTCAAAACTTGCCTAATCCTCTCCACCTTGGGCACAATAACAGCGGCAAGAAAGGGCAATAATACTTCCACCAAAAACATCCTGTTGGGGAAGGGCCACAAAATGTGCAATCCGTGGAAGAAAATTCGGGATACAATTGCAATTCTGAAGTAGTAGGACAGACAATTTCCAACAACTTTGCAAAGGCAGAATTCGTGAGTACGGAAATTCGGAGAGGAACTTTTCACGGAACCAGAGGCTAAGTCCAGAGTATTAGAATGCATGGCTCCCCATTGACCGGGCGATACACCAAATCAAGAAAATGGGGACAAAAAACATAAACATAAACAAGGGGATCCATGTGAAATGAAAATGAAAACGACTTGATGTCAGCAAAAACCAAAGACCTTCGATCAGGAATGTGTTTGCGAACTGATCAGCTTACTGAAACATAGCTTGAAAGTGTCAAATGTCAAAATAAATCTGAAAATAATACAGGTGGAACCTCGTTCTTTGCCTAATTCGGATGAGAATTGTGGGTGTTGTGGGACGAGGAGAGTACCAGACTTGCCAACAAATAAAGAAAAGAAACGGCCAAACGAGTTGAACGCGATGCTTGCTCGAAATTAAGCAAGGTCAAAAAACAACTGCTGACGGGAAAAGCCCATGTTTCTTAATCCTTGTGTGGTAGGCTCCAAAAAGGTCGAGGTATGGGGCTCCGAAGGATTGGAATATTCAACCCAATCGAGGCTGCACTCTCGAAAAGTACGTGCCCACAGCCCGAGAAACTACAGAACACACATAAATCAGTCTCTGAAAGGTGGATTACTTTATGGTACATATTGTTTTGGAGTCGTCAGTTAGTTGCCGGAGGCCCAGTCGTTCAAGCCGTATCTATTTCTAGCAACCTCAATGGCGTAGAACTGGACTCTGACAGCAAAGATCGTGTTTTCCTCCGAGTACTCCTCGGAGGCCTTGATTCTCAACAAGGTACCGAAGTTGTACTCATCAATTTCCTTAAACTTCTCGCAGAAGTTTCTCCATCTGACTTTTCCCTGTGCACTCTTCATCTCGTCTTCCGAGATCTGTGCAACGTTGGCCTTCTCCTTGAATTCGGGGAAGTCTTCCAAGAGAGACTCGAAAAGATCGTCGTCGTGCCGGGTCAATCTCAAGGTTGAAGCCTTGACTTTCGAAATCAAGTCTCCGTAAGTTTGGGCCTGCACAACAGCCTTCACGGCAAATTGCTTTTCGATATCCTCTAGGTTGTCTGCGTTTTCTGCATTGAATTGAGTGGCCATTGTAAGTGTAAAATAACGAACTGATGGGCATGGGTCGGCAACAAGAAAAAATATATATGAAAAGGAGGTGTGTGCAGGCACAGGTGACGATGCTCAGGGAAGGAACTCGAAAAACATGGAAGCATCTGGAAGAACACCGAGGTTCTGGAACGCACAGGTTTTTCTGAATTTTTGTTCTTTCTTTTTTGTTCTTTTTTATTGGGCTGGGGGTTTCCGAGTGTTATTGTGCCAGGTTTGTTTGCGGTGGTTGGAAAGCAGATGGTGCGCTAATACGGCAGTCCAGGATTATGTGGGGTACCAGTAACTTGATCGGGCTTTTGAATGTGACAAGCGCACAAGCCAGGCCGGCTGCTCCTCGAACAAAAACAACTTCGAGCGTGATTATTCCAAAATGCACAGCACGTGTTTTAGTCAGGACCTTGAATTAGAGGCCTTGGACTGCACAATGCCCGACTTAGATCATTGTACCATGCTGTTGGAAAGATGCAAGCTGTATTTTGGATTTAACACTAAAAGCGAGGGAAAACGCCACTGAATCTGGATTTTTGCGGCCTGGCTCAATCGGCAACAACACGTCTGAATATTGCCTGTGTCCCAGTTTTGCAACTGGTGTCGAAAGCAACCAAGCCGTCGGAGAAGACACAAAATATTTCACTGCCATGGAGCTCCAAATGATTATTCCCGATTTTTATCAATGGAGGATGACGTAATCCGATAGTTCTCATTTTAAGCTCTTCATTCTTGCAAGTCATGTACTTGAAGTCTTTCTCCACTTCGTCTGAAGTTTTCTGTTTGAAGAGTGTCGCATCCTCTTTTGCATAAACTATTCCACTATCATCTATTTTGAGATACCTTGTCTTCGCCGCATCTGTTTCTTCACCCAAGAAGAGGACTTCGAAAAAAACGTGCTGCTTACTCAGCGCAAAGACTAGAGGGAGAAGAAGATATACGGTCAACAACTTCATATTTACGCGCAGTGTCTAACTGTGTAGTCAGCAAGGGATGTTCGCGTTTTATGAAGGGAAGAATATCTAGACGGCGTCGAGAATCCTCTCATTGCTATGAGCTTATGGGGGAATTCTAGAAAAGAGTGACGTGACCTGATCATGCAAGCGCTGATCCGATAACTGGTATGCTAAACGAAACTGAATGGGGTGGCTGCATCAACAGACCGGCAGATGCAGGCAGCGCCTCATAATCAACCAGAGGGGTACAAGGGATTCTACTAGGAGCCCCGTTATTTGGGGCTGGAAGTGTTCCGATATTTCACGCGTTCTGAATGACGGCCACCTTGTTGAAGAGATAGGGGGTGAGCCACGAAAAGAAGGCTATGTCGCAAATAGCCGGCCATAGCTGAGATCCGAGACCCAGTTCAAGAGATGGGGCGGTCTAGTCTCCAAATGATCACAGCGCGGGGGTTTGTAACCCATTGTCCTAGTTATAACCATGGTCACTCATTCTTTGACGGTTCCACAAATCAATAGAAGATCATGTGACAGGAGACGATAAGCATACATGGGAATCTACAACATTTCCATCCCAGGACCTGAAACAGGAAATGTATCACATTTGGGATACCTCCCAGGAAAAGCCAAGGTTTCCAAGAAAATTGTACAAGACCCGCAGCTTTATCACAAGTAAGCGCAAAGTTCAATCCGTGTTTCCCAATCACGTTCGAACCCAGCTGAAGACGGTTAGCCCCAAATCGTCGATGACTGCCTGAATCAGCTTGCGTTTTCAGCCGAAAAGTTCCTGTTAGCAAGGTGTTTCAATATCCAGTCGGCGGCCCGCTCGCCACTATCATATGCCCCATGAACACAACCAGCACCATCGGCAATAGTGTGTTCGCCTGCAAAACGGACAGTGGAGCTGAGTCCCAAACCACAAGACTCGTACTCTCCTGAGAGCTGGATAATGGCATCGCTGGGGTCGTCACCTACGCACAAGGCTGAGTACGAGCCTCGAGCATACGGGTTTTGGGTCCAGTCCGTAACAATGGTGTTAATCGGCTCGCAAATTTGCTGAGTGCTGATTCTAGCAAGCATGGGCTTCATGTACGCCCACGCAAGATGCGGGTTAGCCTCCAAATATTCCGTGACTGGAGACTGCGTCAAAATCATCAAGCTAGCCGCAGAAGGCTGGATTGTAGCGTGGTTGAAAACATAAATGGGGTACATGAATGGCGAGATTTCGAGCTCCGAGTTTGTTGCCACAACAGCGCCGGTTTCCTCATCGGCCAAAACCTCAAATGTGTCCTCTGAGGCATCCCACCAGATCTCATTGAACTCGAAAATCACCTTTCCTAATGCGCCGAAATGTATGCTTTCAAGCGACTGCTGAATACTTGCGGGAAGCGGCGGGTCCCACGTGAGTCCGTATGAATGCCCGGCCTCAAGCGCTAGAATTGACTGCGGCACAGTTACCACGAGATAATCCGCTGCAATTTCAGTGCCTACCGCTGTTGTGACTAGATGGCGGAAATTTTGGCCCGGAACGTCGCGCTGGATCCTGGTGACTTGTTCATTGGTCATAACTGTGCATTTCGTCTGGGCCAGGAGCTTGTCTATGAGAAACGAGTATCCCTTTTTGTTAAACAAGTTGCGGCCCTGATGGCTCATGACGGCATGTTTGCCACTCATTTTCTGGGCGCTTATTCCGTGCCAAAGTTCGAGGTATCTACACATGCGTCCACACAACAGTTTTTGGGGCGCAGTCAAAAACTGGGCTTGTTTCTTCATGTATAACGCCACGATCTCTGAAAGAGACACGTCGGGCACGCCTAGCGAGTGCAGAAAATGGATTTCGATGAAATTCTCAATATCCTTGACTACTTGCTCGAGTTTGAGGCCCGCGGCGTCGATTTTGCCTGCGTGCTCTTTGGCATAGTAGCACACATTTTTGTCATTGAAATACCCGTCAGCTTCCACGTCAAAAGACCCGTCCTCGATGCTGGAATAAAGCACACTATTCGTCAAGGCGTCGTGAAACCATGAGGCACCTAGATCGTAAGTGAGGCCTAGTTTTGACAGCGTGGTGTCTGTTTGGATCCGGCCCCCAACTCTGGCTTGTGCCTCAAGAATAATGACGTCAGACGGCTGGAGCGGAGTGCCTTTGGCAGTGAGCAACTTGTGTGCTGCTCGAAACCCAGACACGCCTGCACCGATAACACATACTTTTGTGGATGTAGGCATGTTGAAGTTGGCGCCGGGTTTCAGATCGTGGAGGATGCTGCAACCGTAACTAGCATGTGTCTGACTCGTAGGCTGCGCCCCACCTCGAAGCCCCAGAGTTGACCTGCCAATATGCAGTAGTAATCTCGACCCGAGAGAGGAGTCAGGTTTCTCCATCAGCAAGGAATCTTGTTCTATAGAACAACAAAACAAGCGTTGCGCGCACGTATGTGATTGAGTCTGGTACCTGCGCTCTGGTTCAAAAGTAGCAATGTGTGGGAACTAGAATACAAACAAAATGTATCGTTATGGGATTTCCGTGTAGTATGCCGGACGTTGCCTCACATGGTCTCATTTTTGAGTAATACAAGTTAATGAATACGGCGGGTGAATATTGTGTGGTGGGAGGTATGAGATGCGGAACCGAAAATGACGGGCGCAGCTCAAAACTCCCCCGACTCGATCTGGAAATCTGCCGGAATTTGCCTCTTGAAATTCTTGCAAACACAGCACCATATAGGCTTCTATAGCTGGAGGCACTAATACCAGTTCCGTCCGCGTGGGGAGGCTTGACTTCCGGGGGTCCATGACAGGGCACGACGCGCAAGCTGATTGTTACAGTTTTGCGTGTGTATCTATTCCCAGTTAGAGAGGGCTCTTTCAGCAAGAAATTATGCGCTGGCAGCCGGGACGCGCCTGCACACAGAAGGCGGCACATACCTCCGCAACCCCATCCGCATTGATACGTAACAAGAAAGTTGATTTGGAGGAGGACGAAGGGCAGAGAATGATTGCCCGCACACAGGGCAAACAGCTCTGGTGCCATATGGACTTCTCTGGACAAGGCTTGCTCAATTTGGCACTGAAATTGTTCCGGTATGAGTTCTTAGAGTCTTTATACTTGAACAACAACAAGCTCACAACTGTGCCCCTGGTGGTGAAGAACTTGAGTGGGTTGCGTGTGCTCGATTTATCGCAGAATCGAATCAGTGAAGTCCCTCCTGAACTTGGCTTGTGTTACAACTCGAGATACCCCTACTTGTTTGATAATAACATTAAAGCTTTGCCTCACCAATTCCGGAATTTGATAGAGTTGATATTCTTGGGCATTAAGGGGAATCCAATCGACTTGAACATTGCAAACTTGATCGCCAAGCAAGGTTCCAAAGCATTGATTACTCACTACAGAGATATGGAGCCAACGTATCCTGAACCCAAGCCCAGGCCGTGGATTTTGTTGGAAGATGATGGTGACGTGATCGACCCGGTGCAGAATCCAAATGCTTACACTGATGACCATCTTTGTGCCGATTCTGCGGATTCATTTACGTTGATGTCATACAATACTTTGTGTCAACCCTATGCCTCCACGAAGATGTTCAAATACACACCCTCTTGGGCTCTCGATTGGGAGTTCAGAAGAAATGCGTTGAAAGAAGAAATTATTCGTTCCAATTCTGATGTTATTTGCTTACAAGAGGTCGAAACAAGAACGTTTCACGACTTTTGGATACCTATCATGTCTAAAATTGGCTACAATGGCAATTTCTTCAGCAAAACCCGATCGAAAACAATGAGCAAACTGAAATCCAAGAAGGTAGATGGTTGTGCTACATTTTACCGGGCTTCTAAATTCCGATTGATTCAAAAGCAGCATCTAGAGTATAACACAGTTTGCATGGGGTCCAACCGTTACAAGAAAACGAAGGATTTATTCAACCGATTTATGAACAAAGACCACATTGCTCTCATTACATGTCTAGAACATTTGGAGAGTGGAGAGAAGATTGTTATTGCCAACACTCACTTGCACTGGGATCCTGCTTTCAACGACGTGAAGGCATTGCAAGTCGGGATCTTGTTGGAAGAATTACAAGGGATCGTTAAGAAGTTCAATGTGACACTCAATTCGGATGAGGCGAAAAGTACTTCTATGGTAATTTGTGGTGACTTTAACTCTACCAAGAAAAGTGCTGTATACCAGCTTCTTTCGTCGGGTTCTGTTTCAAAGCACGAGGATATGGATGGCAGAGATTATGGCAGATTCACCGACGAAGGTTTTCACCACTCGTTCAAATTGAAGTCAGCTTATGATCATCTTGGCTCCGATTTTCCATTCTCCAATTTCACGCCCACATTTACCAGCGTGATAGACTATGTCTGGTATTCCACCGACTCTTTGCAAGTGAAGGGGTTATTGGGTAAGGCCGATGAAGAGTATTTCGCCCAACAAATCGGTATACCCAACGCACATTTCCCCTCGGACCACATCCCGTTGGTCACCAAGTTCCAGATCAAGAAAAAGGGACATGGGGCTGGAGGAACGAAGAAACCCGAGTTCAAGCCCGACGACAAGTCCGCCTCGTCGAGGAAGACTTGAATGTGCTGTGCTCACCCCAAGGCTAGTTCCAGGATTCTTAGACTTGATGTGCTGATCAGTTTAGAACTGGTAATAGCGTGTATTTTAGCTTAACGAAACCACAATACAATGTATATAGCGCCGAGTATGAATCGGGCAATCCGGGGACTCACCGGATTGGGAACTTGCAGGCGGCGCACACGCGAATCGCGCCTGCATGCTGCAGATTGGGTTCGATATCCAGTGGAGTTGTTTGACCAAACCCCAAATGCTAGGAGTGTCCTTTTTCTTTCGATAAGAAGCATACAGGAAAAAGCCAGTAGCTTGAAACGAGCCGCCTATCATTTGTCCCTTCAACAAGCCACCTTGTATTCGCTCGGACACATCTGTTGTCTCCAAGTAGATTTAAAAAACAAAAAGATTGCAGCACCACAATTTCGCATATGGTCTCCCACTACACTACTCAGTGTGGCCCTACTGAGCTTAACAATCGTTGATCGGACGGGAAACAGTGTTTTCTCAGTGGTATGGCCGCAACCGATATACGATCTTTTGAGACGGTTACATAAACTTAGTCGAATAGCGCAGTTTCACTTCACAGTTTTTCAGAAAAGTCAGCAGCGACTTGTCTATTCCTCTGCTATATGTGTGAGTACGTCCTAAAAGCTGGCCAGACGAGGCACGTGTTTGGAAATTGAGGTCTCATATGGTGCAACCGGGGCGTCCAGAACATTTTGTCTGACGAGTATTCTTTAAATGGAAGTATTTAATGCGCAAAAAATTCAGATATTTATCCGGAGAAACGCTGAAAAAGAGACTGATGACAGGTTTTCAAATTCTGAGTCTAGTTCAGTATTATGCTTACTCCTCTGCTACAAACGCTAAACTGCATAATTGCGTTAGTTTTTGAACAGAAAAGCTGACAAACAAAGATTCATTCATTATGGAATCCAAGACTTGCTCAAACAATTCTCCCACAGATCATAGAGAATTTGGATTTTGGCGACGAAATCAGAGCCCTTGACTCCACATGTTTTTTTCGAATCGCAAACACCCAATATTTAATTTCAATCCTTGTAGAACAGAAACAGTGCGCATCAACGCAATGCAAGACTGTTCCCGAAACTTTGAGCCAAATTCTAAAATACTAGGCATGGCTTGACGCTACTACTTGTCGCATTTGTGGGTGGCCGTTTGGACGTATTCTGAATTCCACAGATTTCAGAGGGGCTTGTGAATTGAAGTCCGGTGATCAGGGAGGCAGATCGGGGAGGTGATTTGGGCAAGGTTCGCTGAATCGACTTGAATGAAGCAGCTCGTATGCTCAAAATAAAGAATATCAGCATCGTCATCAACCACCAACAGAACCCCCAGCTTCGAAATGAAATGAAACCATGAGCTTTACGTTTTCCTCCAAGAAAATCCCCATCTTTCCATAACCCCACTGTTCCAAGACTTGCAGCGATCAGCGTATATGCACACGCTAGCAGTTCCAGACACCTGTCCCAGAATCCCCACAAGGCAAGAGTATATTTTCATTGGTTCAGCCATGGCTGAATAGAGCTCGAATCTGCAGCATCTGGAAAAGACGTAGTCGCAGTGAACTCCATCAACGGCTACTTAAGTGTTGTTTGCGTCTTTTCAAATAAGACCGGCTCAGGAGTCTGGATGGGCTTCAAAGAGTCATTGATCCGAGAAAGCTTTGAATCACAGCACACGAGGCGTGATGTTCTATGCCTCAAAAACCCCTTTCTTTGGAGCCCTCTTGTTTTGCGTTGTGCACCAAAACACACACAATATCATGGTACCCTTGATAGCACCCCTTTCGTTGGTTACGGATTACAGCACAAAAGTGTTTGCCCAATGTGTCGATATTTCCGTCGTCCGAAGTTTGTGTGGAAGTGGCTTCTCTTATTGAACGGGTGGTTTCTCTCAATTGAACGGGTGGCTTCTTTCAATTGAACGGGTGGCTTCTCTCAATTGAACGGGTGGCACTGGCTCATCTCAGTAAACAGTCTCCTGGCAAAGCATAAGCTGTGTTTCATCTTTGAGGAGTGAAACAGAGAAAAGCCATGGCCATAAAACCCCGCACAGGGCAGTCCATATATCCTGGTTCCTTCACCGACCATAGAGCTTTTTTCGAAAGATCGCCATATCTTGCAGCGAAGTCCAATGAGAGGAACATCGTTGCAGTCTTGCCTAGCCAGCTGGCGTGGAAAGCCCGAATTCCAAATGGAAGGCCATCGCCAGGTGCGGTTGAATATGCCACAAAGAACAGGGATCGGGAAATTCAAGTGGCCAGCCCTCGAATCCTCGCAATTTGATGCGTGTCTCTGGATTGATGGCTCGCCTCTTCTCACCTTCAAGTCAATCTCAAATTCGAAGGCTGTCGGAGATGAGAGCTCTACCGCAAAGTGGCCACATTGGGAATGTCTCGCTCAATTCGGGAACATCCCGACGAGGTACTGAAAACAGACAGAACGACTTGAGATTACCGTGTGATTGCAACTATTCAACGAGCGAATCGGCCACGCCCCGAAATCTCGATCCGATATCCGGAATCACAGTTCGAGGCCGGATACTCTTTTGGTAGGCTTTTGCGGTGTTCATCTGGACAGGCTGACAGGGAGGAAGGCCTGTTTTCTATGAGCAGGGCGCCCGGCAACACATAGTCGAGGCACCTAGATTGATATTCATCGATGCTAGATGTGGAGACATGGAGCTTGTGTTGATGCTTTTTTCAGTGGCTAGCTCGCTCTGTTTCTAGACCAGCAATACTGGACCCGGTTCTCTGGCCACGCTTTACAGAAAGGGGCAGCAAAACCAGGAACAAATCGTCACTGGGCTGGCTCGTCGAGATCACAGGATCTGGCCCTATTTTTTATATCTGATTTGCAACGATCTTACTTCTCTGGTTTTCACCTGCGTAGATTTTGACTTGCCACTTTCTCATTTGCATCTATCTTGGTTTTCTATTTCCCATCTGCATGTGCTGACTTTTTAATCCTTCATCTGAAACTATCTTGACTTTCTAATCCTTCATCTGAATCTATCTGGCTCTTCTACTTTCTCATATGCATCTTTCTTGATTTTCTATTTCCCAATTGCGTCTATGTTACAGGCCATCGTCTAGGCAAAACCATGCGTCTAGGCCAAGTTGGCTCTCTCCCTAGCAGCCAAAACCTGCGAGATGGTCTCGTTCACAGAAGTGGGCAAGTCCACAAAAGAGAAACCC
>JAGSXI010000035.1:5826-61955 GCA_019285895.1 Metschnikowia australis | reverse complement strand
TGGTCTGACCGTCCTTGGAGATACCAGCCTCGAACTCACCGACACCACCGGCGATAATCAAGATAGCACAGTCAGCCTGGGAAGTACCAGTGATCATGTTCTTGATGAAATCTCTGTGGCCTGGGGCATCGATGACAGTGACTTGGTACTTAGGAGTCTCGAACTTCCACAAAGCAATGTCGATGGTGATACCTCTCTCTCTCTCAGCCTTCAACTTGTCCAAGACCCAGGCGTACTTGAAAGAACCCTTACCCAATTCGGCGGCCTCCTTCTCGAACTTCTCAATGGTTCTCTTGTCAATACCACCACACTTGAAGATCAAGTGACCGGTGGTAGTGGACTTACCAGAATCGACGTGGCCGATGACCACGACGTTAACGTGAGACTTGTCTTTACCCATTTTTGTTTAATTGATAAAAGTTAGTTAAGGGAAGAAAAAATTTTCGGGAGCGCACAGGAGTCCTTATAAGGCGCGCGCGCATTCAGGAAAACTGGTCACGTGGCACGCCTTCAGAAGAAGCGGAGAGAAGCAAACGAGTCAAAGTGAGACACTTTGAGCCGGGTAACCCTGTATCAATGGCTGTAAACTCTGATGCCAGGGGGGCGAACAGCACCAGAATTTGCGTAGAGATGTGGCACCTAGATAACCAGTGAATTAATAGAAGAAATTGGATAGCAATGGGGCCAAAAAAAAGTCTTTCTTCCTGATTTGTAGTGGGACCTTTGAGACTAGACATGTGGTGAACAGACGGCTAAGCGCTGGTTGACTAGAGCTTCCTGTCATGTAGTGGTCACGTGTGCCGAGCATCTCGAGGGCGCACACCCTAAGTCACGTGCGAGCTTTGAGAGCAGCCAACAAAATTGCTTGCCATTGGCAGTATTCACGAGTGTCCCAGAGCCTTTATATTTTAACTGTTTATTTGGTTTATGTGAAGAGTGGCCGTATACAGATGCAGCTTCATCGAGGTTTGGAACCTGGTTTCTCTTGTTGAATGAAATTGGCTCGGGCGTCAGTCTCAATTCGATCTATAGGAGTTTCGGAATATTTCCTGATTGGGCTGGACGTGGGCACTTTGTGGAGTGGTTGGAGCAGACAAAGTACTTGCACCTGCCACATTGAGCAGCACACTGTCGATAGATGATCTTGTAGTCGATGTAGATGATCTTCTTCTACTGTTTCGCGCAGTTTGAGGATCAATCCGGACACCTGACTTGTGTTGCGCAAACAACCCAAGGATGTCAGTTAAGCTCACCACACCAATGAGTGTTCCTTGGCGGCCTGACTCTTGCTGGATCGTAGTGGAATCAGAAAGGACATTCTCGATGGTCGAGGCGGGCCCCGAGGAGTGCGTGGATGCCGCGGACGAGGCAGACCCTGATTGGGATGAAGAGTGAGCTGATGACGACCTAGATTCCACAATCCACAATCTATGTGACTGTGTGGCGACAAGCTTGGCAATGACTCTACCCAAGGAAGACTGCTTGCTGACATGAAAAATGGGGAACTGGTCCTGGCCGCACTCAATGCCCTTCATCGACAAGTTGTACGAGATGAAGTTCATTACTGGCTTGAACAAAAAGTGGGAGTTTTTTGTTGAGGAAACGTTCTTGACGTCGACAATCGAGATGTTACCAATCAAACACTTGTTCCGGTCAATCACGGCCAAAGAAGAGACTCTCAGATGAAACATTGTCTCTAAAGCCTCAATTAGAGGCTGGTCGCCGTAGATAGTAAGAGGTGTGGTGGACCCGACCTTCAAGTCCTGAAGAGACGAGTTCAAGAGAAACTCAAGCGAAGGGAATCTGCGCGCATTCTCCCACAAAAAACGGAGCGTCCGTCTTTGAGAAAGAATGCCCGTGATTTTGTTTTCGGTGTTAAGGATAGCCACCCGGTGTACACCGTTTCCGAACGCTTCCACGGCTTTAAAAAGCGTTTGTGACTCCTTGAACTTGATGAAAGGGTTTTTAGGGTGTAACTTGACTATCAAGTCGACGGGCACCTCCTCACCCTTTTTGGCCTTGGTGATGAAGGCAAGCAACTTCTCCAGCTTTTCCTGAAGTGACAACTGTCTACCTGTGACGTCGTCCGTGATACCAGAGGGACTCAAATCGTCCAAACTAATCTTGTTCATGACAAGCAAGAGATAAGTGTTCAAGTCCGAGTAGTCAAATGAGAGGCAGTTTGCCAAGTCGCACGAGCTTTTCGACAATGACACGGGCAACGACGTCAAGTTATTTGTCAGCAACGTCTCAAACGCTTGCTGCACAGAATAGGAGGAGTTGATTGAAATAAGCTTGTTCAGCTCGGTCAAATCCACTAAGGGTATCTCGCTCCAGTCCAATCTTGGGGCGGACTGGTACGCCAAAGATGACGACCTCGACGATATGGAAGTGTTACGCGATAAGCTGAAATCATCCAACGGGTTGACGGGCTCGGCTGGCAAAGGCGGCGGCGAGGATAACATCTCTACAATGGACAGTTTGCGAGCTTGGGGGCCTTTGTGTGGGTTGAGCAGCAGGCTGCTGATCACTGGCGATTGCGGGGACCTCAGAAATGAGGAGTTGTGGGACATGGCGGAGGACCGTCTCGCTGTTTTTGCTTTGTTTTGCTATGTTTTTGCAGGTATTTTTGTGCTTTGTGTGGCTCAAAAACTGTGGGAATCACAAAAAAGACGATGATCGGGCGTGCGACAAGATCTTCACTTGAAAAGAACAACAAGTAGATTGTGAGATTAGATAAAAGTCAATTGACAGAAGCGTGACAGCGTGCTATTCTTTTTTCTTATGAAGGGCGCTCCAATTGCCGGTGTAGTGGTTCAGTGTTCTGGGCAAGGAAAAAAACTTAAATGTGGGGGCAAACCTGGCAGCCAAAACGTGTCGCTGTTTTGTGTTTAGAATGGTCAGTGGCAATTCACGCAAAGGACACGGAGTGGTTTGCGTTCTTTTCGATTCTGGTGTGCTTTCACGATGAAAACACAAAGACAGTGGAGATTTCGGTACGAGAAGTCTTGTTGTCCTGTTGAGAAAGCACGTCTTGGATAGTTCAGTTTTCAGCAGGGCTACGGGATTGTGAGGAATGCGCACGCCTTTTGGCTGGGAGAGCGGCCTCCTTTTCCTACCATTGCGGTGCCAAGTGCGAGCGGAGGCTGGACGTGCACGTGTGCAGTTCCATGTCTTTTGTGTGCAGTTGCAGTGTCTCATTGGCATCTGGCCTCAACAGAGTTAGGGCCTTGGGTGCACCCGGCAGAGAAGTTCATATGAGCTGCAAGTTTTCATTGCAGGTAAGACATAGGGGGACAGGCTAGAGGTTAGCACAGTGGCGGGAGCCAAATACCCTCATGTGGCGTGCATATACCGTTCGCAGCCGGATCAGCTGATAGCAGGTGGGCGGGGCATGATGACCCCATCTTTATTGCCTGGTACTTTGGGTGCATGCTTCACCGCTCTTTGGGAGGCGCTGTTCTGTTGGCAAATTGCGGTTCCCGATGCTTGCGTATGGTTTGCCAGTTTCGCTTGTTTTGTAAATTCTGTAAATTTTGTGAGATTTCCAAAGCTAGTCTAGCAAGCCTTTCATTTTACTCGTTTTGCGTGTTGGCCGAACATGCCGTTGAGAAATCGGGGTTTTTCGTTTTGTTGTACCATTTTTTCGTTCACAGGACCTGGATTCTGGATTCTTCTAGCTCCCTAGTATTCTAGTGCCCGAATCCAGCTTTTCACCCACATATTTCGAATTCTGGCCTTGGCATGGTTTGGTTGCTGGTTGAGCAGTCACATGGATACGCGTACACGAGCCTTTGGCTTCAGCTCTGGAAGCTTCTTATAATTCTGGATTTTTATGAAGCAGGGAATCCCTGACATTCAGCATGCCTTTATGCTCGTAGCTCAATGACTGCAATTGGTACATATCAATGACTCCACTGCCAAAAAAGAACGAGTGCATAAAAAAGCGTTCAGGTTATGGGCCTTTTTTCTCGCATACAAATTTGGTAGGGAGAAACCTTGAATGAAAGCGATGTCTTTGTCTTCTCGCAAATCTGTTTTTACGTGCAGCCGGGATATGTATGGCCGAGCGTTTTCGCTCCGAAAGGAAATGACTGTTGTTTTCTTCATGCTATTATGATGGGGCATCCAAGCATTTCGGGCTCCAACCCAGGAAATTGACCTAGAAAGGTAGCTTCAGGCGGCTAGAAGCGTAAGCAAATTGCCGGCGAATTGAAAATAAAGTGCGCCGGAGTGTCAATGTCCATACTTAAATTGGAGCTCAAAATGAGTCTTGATATCAAGGAATTCATATGAGGTCTTTGTTCCCGCCAGTATCTGACGGTCTGTGTTTTCTAGTCCAATCAATCTCACCATTGTCTGAGATTCAAGTTGAACAAAAACAATACCGAGTCGTGGCTTCAAATAGTCTTGATATTATGTGAAGGGATATGGGATGAGAGGCACGTGCAACCTAGAACCTGAAATACACAGTCTTCCCTCCCAATCTCTTGATGAAATCCTAAAATAGGTTTGATTCAAGAAATATAGGGACTGTTCACTTCACGCGGACTCTGTTCAAATGGAGTACCTCATGCTAGGGGTTCAGACTATTTGTTCACGCCTCTCCAGGTGTCGCAAAACAATGCACTTTTACAGCCACGATATCATCGTTGTTTTTCTTACTGTCGTTTCCCGCAGACTTGTTTTTGAAATTTCAGTAAATAAAGAGCTGCCACCGTTGGCATTCTCGAAATTAAAAACTCCCTTTCATCTTGACAGCGCGCATGTTTCCATTTCGGCTGTTCCAGGCATAACTGGGGAATCCTTTTTGGGGCGGTAACTAAATGGGCGGGAATTATCCACGCTTTCCTTCTGTTCGAATACTAATCCCTGAAAATAATCTTTTTTTCGACATCCCAAGGTCAGCCGAGTTCATATTTTAAGATTTCCTCATAATCCTATTCAAACATGATGCTCCTAATAATCCACGTACACGCTGCTAACTGAATGCAAACAGGCCCGATTCATAGAGCCGAACAAACGACAGTGGAAAAACAGTCAGGTCTTGCCTTTGAAAGTGCAGGCACATTTCTCTCCTTCTTAGATGGATTGTTTTCTTACAGCCAAATTTGCGGTCTCTTATCGCCATATTGGCCAATTCTTTACATCCAACGTGATCAGTATCGTTTCAGTCACCAATAACGTGCTGTTTTTGGGGCAGGTATGGTGTGCGTCATTTGCCGCCAAGGATGCTGTGGAATATCCTTGGGTTCCTTCGATCCGCACTGGCGCCATGTATTGAAGATCAATGGCCTGTTATCTATGCCTGCACATAATTCCGCCCCTTCCAACGGCCCAACAATTTGTGTGCCTGCCACACGCATTCTCTAATATGCCCGAAACAGATAAAAGAAAAAAGAAACGTGACCTCATGGCACAAAAAAAGAAATGCGTGCGATACAAGACAGTGCTGAATGGAACTCCGGGGCACAGGCATTCAGGAGACAATTCCGGGCCGCCTTGCAACGCCATCTCGCCCAATCATGCAACCCCCCAATTGAATTTTGCACTCCCTGATTTGCTCAATTGTCTGGCAATTTTTCGTTTTCAACATGCAGGGCCCAGAACCACTCCAGCACGCAATTTGTCTTACCGCATAAATGTACAATTAGCTTGCAAGCCCAGTCCACACAGAGGGGGTACATTGTCTAATGATGCCACCGGTGCACACACCCTCGGAAGTCGGCCTGTTTCGTTTTGGTTCGTGCGAACCCAACTTTTGCGCTGCCTGCACACAGCCCGCGATATTTGGACTCTTTGCGCCTGCCCTTTAAATAAGACCGCAGCGCCTAGTTCCAAGAAATTTGGTTGCGCATAGTCAGAGTTTCGCTTGTTCATTTACCAACTAGCTGCACTATCACGATTATCCCTAGTGGTTCTGCATTTGTTCCTGAACTCTCGCAACATGTCAACTGCCGACAACTTGGAATCCGTCGACGTGCTCGAGCTCAACAGGCTTGCTGCCGGCGCCCACAAGAAAACCCCCAGAATCGTAGCCGCCGGCGTGGGTGGCCGTTTGATGGGCACAAAGTCGCTCGTGGATGTGACCGCCGAGCAGATCACGAAGGACTCCGAGTCCTTCTATGAGAAAGATGAGCGGGAGCGCTTGCAATTCTCTAAAGAAATGCACATTTCCGACCAACCATGGACGCTCAGCAACTGGCACGACCACATCAACTGGCTTAACGTCATTTTGGTTATGGGGGTCCCTGCGGGTGGATTGCTTTACAGTATCAACCACCCCCCTCAGTGGAAAACTGTGGTGCTCGCTTTCACGATGTACGTGTTTTCCGGGCTCTCCATTACTGCCGGCTATCACCGTCTTTACGCGCACAAGTCCTACGACGCCCACTGGACCGTGCGGGCTTTCTTTGCCTTCTTTGGTGCCGGTGCTGTGCAAGGATCCATCAAGTGGTGGGGACACTCGCACAGAGTGCACCACAGATACACGGACACGAACAGAGACCCCTATGACGCCAGACAAGGCTTTTGGTATTCGCACATGGGCTGGATGTTGACCAAGGCCAACCCCAAGAACAGAGCCAGGGCCGATATCTCGGACTTGACCTCTGACCCTATCGTCGTGTTCCAGCACCGGAACTTCTTGTCTCTCATGTTTCTCGCCGGTGTCATTCTCCCTGGCGTCATTGCAGGCGTCTTCTGGGGTGACTGGGTTGGCGGTTTCATGTACGCCGGTATCCTCAAGTACCTCGTCATCCAACAGGCCACCTTCTGTGTCAACTCGTTGGCTCACTGGATCGGTGTACAGCCATTTGATGACCGTAGAACGCCGAGAGATCACGTGTTGACTGCTTTGGTTACTTTCGGCGAAGGTTATCACAACTTCCACCACGAGTTCCCCTCAGACTACAGAAACGCATTGAAGTGGTACCAATACGACCCAACTAAGATGACTATTTGGGCCTTGTCCAAGCTTGGATTGGCTTGGAATTTGAAGACATTCTCGCAAAATGCCATTGAGCAGGGCTTATTCAAGCAGCAGCAGAAAAAGTTGAATAGCATGAAGGAGAAGTTGAACTGGGGTGCTGCTGTGCAAACTTTGCCTGTGTGGGACAGGGCCTACTTCAATGAAATTGCCAAGAAGGAGGGTCTCATTATCATCTCCGGTATCGTGCACAACGTCAAGAACTTCATCAAAGAGCACCCAGGTGGACAGGCTTTGGTGAGGGCTTCTTTGGGCAAGGACGCAACAAAGGCTTTCAACGGACATGTCTACGCGCACTCCAACGCCGCCCACAACTTGTTGGCGACGATGAGAGTTGCGGTGATTAAGGACACCGAGGTCAATGGCGACACCTTCGACTTGCAAGAATTGATGATGTCGAAAAAGGAAGCTTAGTAGAGCTTTCAGGTGTCGCTGCCCCGCAGCGACAAAATAAATAGGTAGAATTGGGTTATATTTTTGATTGAACATTTTCATCATTATGCATGAACGTAGAGAGCATTACATTGTGACACGGTCGTCGTATGATATTGAAGTTGAAATGCGAAGAGTTGGTAGTCAGGAGGGAATATCTCTAACGCAGGTAGCAAAAGCCTGGGCCATGTTCTCCTCACTCGCTGATTCATAACTCCGTGGCTTGACACTGTGGTCACGTGACCATGTGTGAAAATTGAATATGCGTCGAAGCGCTCATGATTTACGAGCGTCTCTCTCTCCAGATTAAGGGTGAGTGGTGTGATATTTCTGCAGGCAGGTGCGTCCCGCCCAATATTGGACACATCCGATAGGCTAGAGGAAAGACCAAAAGACATACTCGCCACAATTAATCACGGCTTAAATTTGGAGACTAGAGCATTTGTGAATTGTCCAAACATACCATGTGCTCAGGAATTGTGGCTTTTCCAGGGTTCAGGTCCATCCTATGTAGAGACCTGGTGACACATGTATCCCCTCACCACCGGCTTGTCATGCATATCGAACCACCTTTGAGCCTAATCGCAAATACAAATAGTGGCCTGTTTTGTGACCCCCGGAAACCTGATCTGGAGTATATAGGAGCCGATTCCCTCGCCCGTTTTTCTTTCACTTCCCATTCTTTCTTTTATATTTTGAACCATCTACCTTTTCAAACTACATCTCAACACAAACAATGCCTGCTGCTTTGCCTAGAACCACATACATGATGTTGATGAGAACACGCCATGTTCCTGCTATTATTGGCTGGGGTGCTGGCCTTGGGTTTTTCTTGGGCTGGCCCCATGTGTGGATTGCCGTGTCCAACAAAATGGCAGGTGCCCCCGACATCAACATGACTTACTTCTGAGTGACTTCCACTCGGACTACGATATATTTATTCCGTATACCTAATTAATGAACGAACTATGCTTGAAATTGCTGTAGCAAATTTCTTGTTGGCGTGGTACACGTCCAATTACCTTGTGATGTTGGTGCTCCTGGGTGTCTGTTTGTAGGAGGCCCGATGAAATACATGAGTCTTTGGCATCTTGTTTCTCATAAACTTTCTTATGTTCCCGCTGGGCTGATTGGCTGCGGGCAATTCAAGAGGCTGCTGACATTCTGATCACGCTACTTCCATCTTACGTTCAGCAAAAAGGTTGCTTCACCTTTCGTAGGTTTGTACTAATAGAAAGAGACAGAATAGTGTGGAATTTATATCCCGTGTAGTATCGTCAAATATATTACACAACCTCCAATTGGCTTTCCGGAGAAAAGTCGCAAGCATTCCACAAGCAAATAGGTCTCATTAATCGTCCAAGATTCTCATTCATTCTATTTGCGTCAGTTGGCCATGAAATCCCTCGGTACTATAGAATGGCTGTGCACATTCTTGACTTGCTTCTTTGAACGGAGTCTATTATTCAGTCCAAGCTCGTGTTGAATACTCAATACAGCCGAGGATGATCAAAGTCTCTTTAAGAAGCATGGGTATTGGATGATGGTTCATTTCGAAAGACACATTGCTTTGTCTTCCTGGGCCGCGGCAAGTAGATAATGTGTCGTCTCTTTTCGTGCTGTTGATGTGTTGATAGCTCACATTCATACTAGCTGCACTGTGGTTGAAATGCCACGCTCGTTGCCGAATATAGCAAAGTCACATTTCTGGGAATTCGTTCCACTAGTTTTGGAGGATCTCGTCCAACAGAAGGGATAACTCGGTTGGACTCACTAGAACCATACATTCTTGGAGCTCTGTCATTTTGGCATGACAGTGCCTTCTATTATGCTTCACTAATTGTTCGCTGTCTTTTCTAGATCTACTTTGAAGTTTCATTGTATGGCCATGGGCTTCTTCTGCTAGAGAAGCTCAGTCACAGGCTAGGTGACCTATCTTATCTTTCCGCTTGTAGTATCCCCAGGTTTTAAGAGCCGGAACTACATGGCTGGAAAGCTGTGAATTCTATTCTATAAATCTTGAAAGAGCTTTTCGTGCCTCCAAAAGACAGTCTTAGTATGTAAATGCACAGAAGTATATTCTGACCTGTCCTCTAGTTCATCAAATAGATCGAAGGTATCTTGAGCTTGATGTACATGGATTTCTCGGGCTCAACGGTCTCTATAGATAGGAATGAAGCCCATTGCTCCGACCCTATCTCTCATTTGGTGAACTCATAGGGACTGTCCAGGATTCGTGGGTCTGATATTGACAGATTTCGAGGTTCTAGCACGTCCATTCTTTGAAAAGAAGACTTCTTGACAAATCCTGGATACGCCACTGAATATTAGCTTCATGCGATGCTGCAATGTGACAGCTGAACAGCAATATCGTAGATCTATATGGCGAATGAAAACGTCAGAATGAGACAGGACGCTGATGAAGCTCCATTTCGTCCTTTGTATCAGACCAAGAAGAATCCAAAATCATGGACAAATGACGTGGCGCCATATTTGATCTCGGACATAGATGTATAAGCTGGAGGCAAATGTTACCCAACCGACCTTGGTCTACTTCCACGAAACTAGTAAAAACAGTGCTGTCAATTAAATAAGCCCTTGGTAATTTATGGCCCCCCAAAACTACAGAATACAAAAATCCCCCTTTGTTGATGAATATCATCTCTGGCTACCAGAGAACCCTGGATTGCTGTCTGATGTTTGGGCTGTGTGTGTGTGTGTGTGATTTCAAACATCAGCAGTAGGTCACAGGCTTCCATGGTAGCACAGCTAAAAACGAGCACATCTCTCAATGTGCGCTTTCTTCAGCTCTGGCTTCTTTCGCCGTAGCTTCGTGAGATTCGCTGATAAGCGACTCAAGAGAAACATCATCATGCTGGCCTATTCTTTGCGCCTTCAAGTTCTCAAACAAAGCATCGCGCTCGGCCTTCGACAACTCTTTCTCCTTCTTACCCTTGATGTAGTACATAGGGTTCAAAGATCTCATCGTCACATTCTTGAGGAATGGCAAGTGTCCATACTTCTCTTCAAAGCCCATCAAAAATACCGTGGCAATGATAAAGATCCAGTAGACATTGTACGAGATCACCGAGCCATATGTGGCAGAGTTTTGCCATCCCAACAAGGCGTTGAAAATATCCCAACCATTGTCGATCAACGGGTTGCAGCAGTTCACATGCCACACGGACTTCTTGATGTTGTATGTGCCTGGTCCAGACCCACCCTCGGCAGCATCGCCGCCGGTGGCCTGGTTGAAATTGTAAGCCTCGAAAAACCAGACAGATCTGGAAAAAAGCCCAGCTGCAATCAAGTATAAAATGCACGTTGACACAATCAAGAAGATTTGCAAGGAGAAGTTTGCTCCGGTGTAGTACATGATAAAACCGATAACAAGACCCGCCAAAAGACCGCAGATCACGGGAAGCGGAAACGAGGAAGCAGACGAGCTCAAACCAACTCCACCGACGAACACTACGGCCTCAAGGCCCTCTCTCAAAACAGTGATGAAAGGCAACACGAACATGGCATATTTCTTCGTGTAGTGGCCGAAACTGAAGCGCTTTTTGGACCCGTCGGGCTTTTTGGTCAAAGCCTGGGCCAACTTGACTCTCCACTTCTCCTTCATCTTGTTGATGCGGAGCATGGCAAGACCCATGAAAGTGATCATGACTGCAGCAATAAGACAGAAAATGGCCTCCCACAAGTCCTCCGACTGCGCCCAGACGTCATCCTTAAGCGTGTAAAACACAGCAATGAAAGCACCGCCAATACACAAACAAACAATCAACCCCACACCGGCCCCCATCCACACTTGTTTTCGCAAGCGCTTATAGACAACAGGATCCTCGGTGGCACCGCCTAGGCCTTGTTTCAAGAAAGCCAAAAGCACCGAAACAACGATCACGGCCTCCAAGGACTCACGGAGCACCACGAAGAAAATCTGCACGTTAAAGAGTTCTACCATTTGGAACTAGAAGCTACCAGGAAGAAGAGTGGTATGCTCGGAAGAATTTTTTCTGCTCGACGAAAGCATTAAAAAGGGCTTCGTGCGTCGGGGCGAAACATCACCCTATGCATATCTATCCCATCTGCCTACATAAGCTTCCGCAAACGAACCGCCTCTGCATTGTCCATGCAATTTCTCACGCGCCGTGCCGGCCATATGCGAGGGCGTGCACAGGAATATTTGGCCGTTGACCGCAAACTTTCAAGGGCTCGGGGGCTGCTTCATTATTTCAAATAATGGCACAGGGGCTCGAGCCTTTTTCCACGTATTTCTGGCGGGAAAAAACTTGCAATGCCGGCTTCTAGGTATCAAGAAAACGAATGTGTGGCCAGAGTCATTCACATTGTTTTAGCGGCTGACATTATCTGCATGATCTTCTCGCCATCTGCAAGACTGGATGCCTCACATGCCGGAATTCTCTTGGCAACTCAATTCTGTGAAGCTTATTGGCCAAGGGTTTTGCCCCCGGACACCTTATTTTTAAGTGATCAAAAGCGATGAACCAATCCTCCGGCCCTCTCTGACTACCTGGATTTTCCAGGATCAAGTCATGCATGCATTTGATTCCGAAATCGGAGTCTGGCTATTCAAGTCCTGATGTCCTTGGGAAAATCTGCTTTGTCTTCTCCGAGTTCTGTATATTGTGCTCTGCATATACGTGTGTGTCCGTCCTGCCTGACTTCGACCGACCAAAAAGATAAACCATCCAATCACTGCAAATTGGGACGATTTCTCCTCGGTCATCTAAAGCCTCGTATCGTATACTGCATATCTCATATGCATGTGGAGCGAAAATC
Organism: Metschnikowia australis; assembly: GCA_019285895.1. Taxonomy (NCBI): domain Eukaryota; kingdom Fungi; phylum Ascomycota; class Pichiomycetes; order Serinales; family Metschnikowiaceae; genus Metschnikowia; species Metschnikowia australis. The sequence continues at coordinate 49,732 of JAGSXI010000035.1, read as the reverse complement.
TCAGCGGTTCCCGCCTCGGAATCGGTGAGAATCTCAAGGCAATCTCCGAAACGAGCTACCAAGCTTTTGCACCATAGCTGTTTCGGCCCATTCACTAAATCACATTATTTCTCTAAATCCCAAGGTCTTGTTCTGGCTCATTTGTTTTCTCTCATCTCTGCAAATTATCTGGTTGGAATGATACCCATGAGTCTTGCAAACAATATAATTCCTCCGGCTTCAATTTCAGCCGAATATTTGGGTTGGCATTTGTATGATTCGTCAATTCCAGAAACAAAGTTGGGAACCCATATCGTTCTGTTGCACCTGAAACGACGGAGCACTTCTCATACCGCCAAAAAAATTGTGTTTCTTTCAAAAGGGTTTTTTCCATGTAGCACAGGATGTTTGGTAGAAAATGAACCTTGGAATCACAGTTAACACTTAGTGTGAGGCTCGTGACTCCGCAAGACCATTCCATTCCATCTGTTGGATAGGCTGCTATTTCCTAACTCGCCTAAGGCTGGGGACGTCTGAATCACTTTTATGCGTCGATCAAAATCAAGCTTCGGTGCTTAATCTTGAAACCTCTAAGCGGTGACTCCGAAGAATATGCAATACTCATATCCGCATTTTAGACCTACGTTCGAGGTTCGAGAGTGTCTTCTCTCGGTAAATTCAGTCAGAAATAGGAATATTGATTTATTGCGAAAAGTTTGGGATCAATAGAAAGAGCCTGGCAGCCCAGAGAATGAACTATCGGGAATTCCAAGAGCCATTTTATACTCGAGCTGACCGTTTCATGGTCAACAAGAATAGGAGAAAAAATGATGAATGTATTCAAGGCGTTCAGCCGTCGAGTCTCTTGAGACGAGCACATTCCAGAAGCATGTAATTACCCGCAGAGTGAAATGGATTTTTGACTTGGATATGCAAATACGACAGTTTGAAAAGTTCCGCATGACCAACATTCCTTTCGAGAGGAGCTAATTCCCAGATATCTTCAGACCTCAGACCAACATCACATCTCTCTAGCCACCATCAACACTAAGTTGAGGACTTTATTGTACAAGACAACTTGGGTTGGCATTATCTAATAAAAAAGATTGCAGCACCACAATTTCGCATATGGTCTCCCACTACACTACTCAGTGTGGCCCTACGTAGCTTAACAATCGTTGATCGGACGGGAAACAGTGTGTTCTACGTGGTATGGCCGCAACCGAAAGTTGATCATCAACAAATTATATATTCAGTATTTCTTATCTGTATTGTACTAAGGCATCTGTATACCTGGGGAACATACCTTTTTGTGGTATGGCATCTGTATACCTAGGAGACCATTCCTGTTTTTCACTATACGAATTTATCTCCAGTATCCTCAAACAACACATTCTATGGGACGATAAGTTAATTTTATTCACGTAGCTGACATTGATTATGGGCAGACGCCTTTTTGAGGAGAGTCACAGCCTCTTTGGGAGGTTTCGTGAATTGGTGCTCGCGCCTCGTCTGAGCAAATGTTTCGATCTATTATAGGTTTCTCGTTTTTAAAGAAAAAAAAAAGTTTTTACTGGTGGTTTTACATCCCTCCAGTGACACCCTGTAATACAATGTTGCGTCAGAAAGATAAAGTTTGAATCGACAATAGGTACATTCGGGAGCTTTTTTAAGGCTTTTATACAATATTTATATTGTTGCCCCTCTCATCAGATGATTCTGCAAAAGAAGGAAGTCAACTGTTGCATCACGTGATGGTGGAGAAGTTTTGGAAGTGTTTTGGAAGATCAGGTGGTAGCAGGAATGTCGGCATACGGTTCAACGCGTATTCGTCTTCACAAGCTCTCAACTCTCCAACATCCACCAAAATATACACGCAACTCCTAAACTCGGGGATTAGCTGAAATAGCAAACCCGAATGAAAGTGCTAGTCACGTGAGTCTCCGTCAAGTATGATGGAAAAGTCTCCAGGCTCTGAGCCCTTGCAAGGCCTACATTGTTTCATAGACCTTTTTTAGTGACCGCTGCCTCTGTGAATTATACTGCCAAAAGTACCTCACGTATTTTCAAAAAGATACTTGCGTTGTTATTTTTGCATTTTAATTTTCTGTTGGGCGAGGGCTTCAAATTCAGGATCTATAAACGACCAATAAAAATCAAAAACTACACACTCGCAACGAAATTTCCCCTATATGTCCGAGAGCCTGTGTAGCTTGGAACAACGGTCAAAATCTCTTAACTGTCTGGCATGGCACTAGTTCTTATTTCGAATTGTAGTGTCGGCAAAAAAAGCCCCTCGGCCTGCACACAGACAAACCCCACCAACCCCAGTATCTTATCAGTGGAATAAACCACTACTTAGTCTCACGAACAAGCCATGTCGGAATCATTTAGGCCCGTGAGCGAGGTGCTTTCTGACTCACATAAGAAACAGTCCTTCAGCGATATCTACGGCGAACCCGAGAATTTCTTGGAGATCGAGGTATGGCCACTAACCGCACCAAAAAGAGGCGATTTCACGTTACCCTCTATTCTGAATTTACTAACAAGTCTAGATCTGTAACCCACAAACACATCTTGGCCGCGAGCAGTATACGGACTACGAGATCGTGTGCCGCACGAACATCCCGGCGTTCAACAAACGCCAAAGCAGAGTGCGCCGGAGATACAGCGACTTCGTGACTTTGAGAAGAATCTTGGAGCAGGAACTGACACGTGTGATCGTCCCGCCGCTCCCGGGTAAGATATTGCTCAGTCTGAATAAATTCAATGACTTGAACATCGAGAGCCGGCGCCAGGGTTTGGAGAAGTTTCTCGCTGTGGTGAGCGGGCATCCATTGTTGCAGACAGGGTCCAGCACTTTGGTCGAATTCATTCAGAACGACCGCTGGGAGCCTCGCTATCATGGATACTAAATGGATTAGACGATTTCTCGGATCAGAATCTGAAATGTGCGAGGTTGAGAGTAAAGCATTAGAAACCGAAACTGGGCACCGTGAGCACTCACAATGCGCCAGACGACTGATCTGGTATATTCAAGAATACAGGAATAGCATGCAAAACACAAGTATGGAAGAAACCACATTATCGGATTCCAGCTGTCACTCCCGCGTGACACGAGAAACCGAGTGAAGAAAGGAGAAGCTTAAAATTAAAGTATTTTTCCAAGAGGCTCGGCGCCAGCCCGGTTTAGGCCTATGTACAGCTTTCGAAATTCACACCGTGTCTCGGCCAAAACGCAGTTCATGGCTCCATGGGAATCCTACATTTGCACTCCAATCCATTCTTGGGGTTTCAGAAATGACGCTATCCAGAGATATATGTATATTGGCTCCGGAAGCACTGCGAGGGTGTAGAGTCGTACCCGAACCCAGAGAGAGTTTCGGAGTTAAGCGTAGCCCCACACCACAGTCGAAAATGCCAAACGCTTTAGTCTTGGGCGCGGCAAAGCAGCCAAATTCCCCGTGAGAGACGTCGAAAAGGGGCTTGACTAAAAAGTGCGCAAGTCACGAAAGTCGACAGTGCTCGCGGACTTTGGCGTCCTTAGGCACCCCAGTAGAGAGCGTCATACTGGTTCGGACATAAGCGACGTTCCAAGCGGAATTTGGAGCACCGTCCCCACAACGATTTCCTGGAGTGCCAAAAGCCGAGATGAAGAATTTTGTGCCAATTCTTTCCGGTTGTAGCTCAGTGCTGCCGGAGTGTATATTGCAGTGGAATTTGGCTTCCACATGAAGAGCAGTGCAATAAGTCTTGGATGTGGTCCTATCACTGTCTTGATATGCCCGTTGACTCAGACTCCACTGCATTGATGCAGTTGGGCTGGACTATGAAGGAAGGCGTGGCAGGCGCATACCTGCACTCGCCAATTGCCCGGCTCTAAGAGTCTCCTCAATTGCAACAATCCACTCTTCGGGAGGATGATCCACATCGGACCTGCACACTCCACCCCCCTCTCTTGGTGTTCCTAACTCCAGATACTCCATACAATACCCCCACAATTGGCCGGTCTCCACCAGTCTATATAATGGGGGTGGCCTCCGGGAATGGGTATATTTTCCACCAAGCAAGAACCAGAAAGCAGTTCACCAAAACAAAACACTTGCTCCTAAAACAGTCATTGGCCTATTGTCACGACCCATCAGAACGATCCCCTAAGACACTAAAATCCAAACAATGTCCATTCCAACCACCCAAAAGGCTGTCATCTTCGAGACCAACGGCGGGCCTTTGCTCTACAAGGACATCAATGTTCCAAAACCAAAAGCCAACGAGCTTTTGATCAATGTCAAGTACTCGGGTGTTTGCCACACTGATTTGCACGCATGGAAAGGCGACTGGCCCTTGGCCACTAAGTTGCCTTTGGTGGGTGGCCACGAAGGTGCAGGTGTTGTTGTTGCCAAAGGCGAAAACGTCAAGGGATGGGAAATCGGCGACTATGCCGGAATCAAGTGGTTGAACTCGCTGTGTAACTCGTGCGAGTTCTGCCAAACCACCAACGAGTCCAACTGTGCCCAGGCCGATTTGTCGGGGTACACCCACGACGGTTCTTTCCAGCAATACGCAACCGCGGACGCTATTCATGCCGCCAGAATTCCCAAGGGCACCGACTTGGCGCAGGTATCGCCAATCTTGTGTGCGGGAATCACCGTTTACAAGGCTTTGAAAACCGCCAACTTGAACGCGGGCCAGTGGGTGGCAATCTCCGGTGCTGCTGGTGGATTGGGCTCCATGGCTGTTCAGTACGCCAAGGCCATGGGGTACAGAGTCTTGGCCATTGATGGTGGAGAAGACAAAGGTGAGTTTGCCAAGTCTTTGGGCGCAGAGGCCTTTGTGGACTTCTTCAAGTCGCTGGACGTTGTCAAGGACGTGCAGGAAATCACCAACGGCGGGCCTCACGGTGTGATCAACGTGTCTGTGTCTGAGAAGGCCATGCAGCAATCTGTCGAGTACGTGCGGGCCACGGGAACTGTGGTTTTGGTGGGCTTGCCTGCCGGAGCCAAGGTTGTGGCCTCTGTTTTCGATTCCGTGGTGAAGTCTGTCAGCATCAAGGGTTCTTATGTGGGCAACAGAGCCGACTCGGCCGAGGCCATTGACTTCTTCAGCAGAGGCTTGATCAAATGTCCGATCAAGGTCGTTGGCTTGTCCGAGTTGCCAAGTGTGTACGAGTTGATGGTGCAGGGCAAGATCTTGGGCCGTTACGTGGTTGACACGTCGAAGTAAATGGAGACTCGGTCAATCTAGACAGGGCTAGTAATTGGCCCAGACAAACCTTCCTATCTTTAGTGTGAATATGTTATTACTTTCAATTCTATTGATCTCAATGCCCGCGTGTTTTCTCCAGGTAAAGGAAGACAGTGCAATTTCTTAGCGGATGCTGAGACGATCACGGCGACTGATTCCTTTTTAAAATCGTCCACCAATTGGATCTTACGACTGCGGTTCTCAAGTGATTGAGGGATTGATACAAAAGGTCTAGGCTACGCGCTAAAGCGAGTATTCAAAGCACCGCTGCAAAGACATGAAATACCTCAAAAAGTGTAGTCTTTTTTTGATATTTCAAGGAACAAAACTTGGAATACTATATAGAATCCTCTTAACAGCTCCAGATACGCACCTAGTGTCGAAACGGGGCCCGTCCCATTCCGTTATCTACGGCCTGGGTCTAGAAACACATCTGCTAAGTCTTGGGATTACTTCGGAGTTAAAGGCATACTCACTTATTGCGGAGATCATTCTCCGTCTCATCGTTGAGGCAGAATCATCGTCAGAAATAGTTCGGCTGGATTTTCAGTACAAGTTCAAGTCATACGTACGCACCACTGAGATCATGGGATCATAATATCGAAGATTGGTTTCGTTGGGCAGTGAAGTTCATTTTTGCTTTGGGTCACTTGATATGTATTCTTATGAAATCCTTGAGTTGCTACCGGCACGTATTGTTTCCATCATATGAACAATTGAAAGTCTGCACCTGTTTTGTTGGCCCTATGCTGACAATTCTTCGAGAATATATTCTGAGAACATGTTACAGTCCATGGCTGTCCAAATTCCAAATACCAATTGAATTAATGCCAAACCGATGATACTCCTCAGATATAGCAGTGATAGATGTGTTAAGCCACGCCGGGTTTTATGAAAGAAGAGGTAAAGTGTTTGGCGAGCGAAATGCATCATACGAAGTCCACGCCGTGTTGGGAAGCGTGAAATCTATAAATTAAAAATTCATTTCAATTAATAAGCCACATGCAGTGTTGACCGCGCCAACAGCTATAAAGCCCTGGTCCTTGTTCAAATTCTTTTCGTAGCGATATAACGTCTATTTAGAAAGCTCTGTTCAATGGGGAGATGACCTCCTTACCCTTATAGAACTGCACTGTCTTGGCGGCTCTCTCGGCGACACCCTCTGGCGTAAAGTCGAAGAACTTGTAAAGATCCTCAGCCTTACCGGAAGCACCGAATCTGTTCAAGCCGAATTGCTCGTGAGAGTACTTAGACCAGCCGAAAGAGGACATCACCTCAACGGACATGATTGGCACACCGTCTGGCAAGACAGACAATCTGTAGTCCTGGGTCTGCTTGTCGAAAGTGTGGAAGTCTGGCAAAGACACAACGTTGGCCTTGATTCCCTCACCAGCCAACTTCTTGGCGGCTTCGATGGAAAGAGACACCTCGGAACCAGAAGACACAATGATCACGTTGGGCTTCTCGGCGGAGGAGTAGACGGTGTAACCACCCTTGGAGGCTTTCTGGATAGAAGAGCCTTCCAAATGAGGCAAGTTCTGTCTGGTCAAAGCCAAGATGTGAGGCGTGTAGACAGACTCGATGGCGGACTTGTAGGCAGCAGACACTTCGTTACCGTCAGCTGGTCTCCAGACAGACATGTTGGGCGTGGCTCTGAAGTGGGCCAAGGTCTCGATAGGCTGGTGGGTAGGGCCGTCCTCACCCAAGCCAATAGAGTCGTGCGTGGCGACCCAGATGACAGGCAAGTGGGACAACGCAGACAATCTCACGGCACCGGCGGCGTACGAGACAAAGTTCAAGAAGGTGCCTCCGTAGTTCTTGAAACCTGCACCGAAGGCCTGGATACCGTTCATGATGGCACCCATGCCGTGTTCTCTGACACCGTATCTAATGTAACGCCCGGTGTAGTCACCCAAGCCGGTGGAAGGGTGCTGGAAGTCAACCATGTCTGGGACTCTGGTCAAGTTGGAGCCGGTCAAGTCAGCAGAGCCGCCCACAAGTTCAGGCAACACAGGCAAGATCTTGGACAAGGTCATCTCGGACAACTTTCTAGTGGCCAAAGGCTTGTCGTCCTTGGTGTAGGAAGGCAAGGCATCGGCCCAGTTCTCAGGCAACTTGCCCTCGAGTCTTCTGGCCAAGACGGCGCCCTCCTCAGGGTAGGTAGTCTTGTAGGACTCGACGGTCTTGTTCCACAGCTGTTCGATTTCCTGGTTCTTCTTGGCGAGCGACGAGTAGTAGTCGTAGACCTCCTGGGGCACGACAAATGACTTTGAGGGGTCGAAGCCGAACTTCTCCTTCAACTGCTTGATGTCGTCGGCCTTCAATGGCGCACCGTGCACGGCGTGAGTGCCCTCCTGCAAGGAGCCGAAGCCGATGACCGTGGTCAAGCGCACCAAAGTGGGCTTAGACGATGCCTTGGCGGTCTTGATAGCCGCGGAAACGCCGGCCAAGTCGGTGTCTCCCTTCTCGATGGTGAGAGTGTCCCAACCGTAAGCCTCGTAACGCTTCAACACATCCTCAGTGAACGCACAGTCCGTGGAGCCGTCGATGGTGATCTTGTTGTCGTCCCAGAACGCAATCAAGTTGTTCAATTGCAAGTGGCCGGCCAACGAGGAGGCCTCGGAGGAGATACCCTCCATCAAACAGCCGTCTCCCAAGAACGTGTAGGTGTACAGGTCGGAAATCGTGTGGTCGGCCTTGTTGAAGGTGGCGCCAAACTGCTTTTGCGCAATGGCCAAACCCACGGCGTTGGAGACACCCTGGCCCAAGGGCCCGGTGGTGACCTCGGCGCCGGGAATCTCGAATTTCTCAGGGTGGCCCGGGGTTTTCAGGTTCAACTGTCTGAATTGCTTCAAGTCGTCGAGTGACATGTCGAAGCCGTAGAGGTGCAACATGGCGTAGAGTAACGCGCATGCGTGGCCGTTTGACAAGACAAAGCGGTCTCTGTTGACCCAATCGGGGTTCTTAGGGTTGAACTTCATTTCCTTCCATACTGCGTGGGCGGCAGGGGCAAGGCCCAAAGGGGCGCCTGGATGGCCAGAGTTTGCGCTGGCCACGGCGTCGACAGCCAACAAGCGGATGGTGGAAATAGCCAATTGATCGATATCGGACATTTTTGGTGGTGGGTACGATTTTTAGAAGAGTGGCAGAAAAGAACGGGGCGGAATGGGCAGGAAGTGCGCGGGCTTTATACGGAGGGATTTCTGGCTTTGTATGGTGGGGCTTTTGTCGGTTTAGGCACTGGCTCCGGCGTTGGGCAGCGATATCCGAGGGGAGCCGAGGGGAGCCGAGGGGATCCGAGGGGCGAGGACGGGCGCGCAGCCGGCCGCTCTGCAGTGCACACACCGGCCGACGCCCGTGTCACGTGACACGGAGTGCCGGCGAGTTCCGGGGGCTGCCTGCGTGCGGGCAAGTAGTCTCCGGAGCTTCTGCCAGCTGATCTGCCAGCGGTGCACCACGCCGCGTTCCTAACCAACAATGCCTTGATATCCCGTCTGCCCCTTTTCACCTGGATTCGGTTTTATTGCTCCCATTTCTTCCCACGGGGGGTTTGTTGGCGGCGCCTTTTCTTTTTCTCGGGCCCCACATCTGACATCCCCCGTGCGAACTCCGAAAGCATAGGGCCAGGTCCCGCATTCTGAGACCCGCTGACTAAGGCTTCACACAAAAGGAGGAGCCATGATTGAAATAGGAATTGAGCTGGAAGAAGGCACCAGGACGGAAGCGGGAATCATGGATGAAACAGGAGCCGCCATTGAAAACAATCCAGATCATGTGAGCGCCGTTGGATGGACTCGGAGAATTATGGAGATGTGATTCTTGTTCCAAATGGCGTCAGGCATATAGAAGCGCGCGGCTGAGCTGAGTTTGCTGCCGGTTCCGGCACCCTGTTTCGCTTGCTCGGGGTGGATGCAAAATGACATCACAGCAAACTGTATTGTGATAAGACCATAGGGGTGAGCAGTGTGCAGCGAATGTTCTGGGATCAGGTGACCGAGACCGAGTGCCTCGTTTGCGGGGCTTGTTTGGGCGATTGCTTGTTCTGTCGAGGGACGGAACAGACAGAGCTGGCGAAAAAAAGACGGGCCTGGAAAAAAGACGGGCCTGGCGAAACGGTCCGTTTTTTGCCCGTGGGTTTCTTCCAAGCGTCTCCACAGGCGCTGCTCGAGGTACCGTTTTGATCCTTCAGCTAACACTCTCCGGTTGTTGGTGGCTTCGTTGGGTGCGATGGACCGATGCTCTATAACTGGCAACTTTGCATCCTGCTGCTCAACCTCGAGCACTATTAACCTTCTTCCATATTGGCTTCTACCCTATAGGCTTTTAACCGGCCCGTGTCACTCCTCTGCCATCACCGATCCCAGTTCTGTCTAGCGATAAGCGATACCAGCTCAGACAATCAGTTGATTTTTGGATTGCCGGAAGTATCAAAAAAGGCCCGTCACGCTTGGGTTCAGGGGTATTTCGAAATTGTGCAGCCGGCCACAGACGCTGTGTTCAGGCACAATTGCTGCCAAATTCGAACCGCCTCGTACAATCTCAACGCCTCTTCTGCCAATAGTTCCAGGGGCCTCGATAAAAAGACGCCGAAGCCAGACGGGTTCTGTATTCCCGAAGCCATGGCCACGTCATCCTCTGCCGGGACGTTTTTGTTGGCCAGGTGACTGGAGCCGACATTCCCTGAATCAATTTGGTTTGCCACATCGGGAATCGGCGGGCTTCTCAAATGATCCCAGATCCTGGCCACGGGGCACAGGGGATTGCAGGCTCCATATTTGTATATACCCCGTATGAAGGGAACTGTGAGCACATCGTTGCAAAGCAGAAGGGGGTTGAAACAATGAAGGAGCAAGCGGAAAGCTGGCGGGTCTCTTCTATCAACAGAATCGGAATACTGCTGCAATTATACCCAACAATTCAAGTGGTCAGATCAAGCCCTGCCATATTACATGTCTGTCAATATATCCAGAGAAGCCGACAGCAAAGCTTGAAGTGCCCGGCTCGACACGTCATTTTCTGTTCGAGCTAGAGTTTTCTACCTGTACCGAGCTGGAAATTCTAGTTCGGGCCAGAAAAAAGCAGATAGGACAGTGTGGAATTGGACATTCTTGAGTTTCACGATACAGGCTTGGAGCCAAAAGAAGATGCATCCACCACCTGAAAATAACAAAACGGCCCGTAAATCTGCCGTCTTCCAAGGGGAGGCAATGGAAAGAAGCTCTGAATCAGGATCCAATTGTTCCAACTGAAAAACTAAACTCTTGCTTGGCTCGAATTTGAAAAGGTTCTCGGCGAGAGCTGGATTCAAGCTTACAACTATGAGAGCAAAGTTATCGAGAAGCGTATGGATATGTGAAAGGCAAACTCAAGAGATGGAAGCGGTGAAAGAAATAACCTTCGAAAAGCTCACTTGCTCATATTTCTGATTAAAGGCCTGAACATACCCATGTGGACAAGCTTATAAAAAATAAAACAAAAGGGACAGGTGATCTATGGGTCTAGGTCGAACCATGAATACCAAATCATTACTAGTCCTTGCTAATTTGTCATATAGAATGCAGACCTACCTGGAATAAATTTTACGCCGGTGGCTAGACTTTGACAGACTAAACCTTCTGCGAGCCGAGCTTCAATTCTCATTTCATATTCAATGGGCCGATCAATATTCATATCTCCCTAGTTATGTCCAACACAAATGACTTCGAGTCGTCTTCATCGTCGTCCCCGCTCTCGTGTCCACTGTGGTGAACCGCCCCACCAAAGCTGTCATAATCCTCTTCGATAACTCGACTTTTCGGATCATCGAAAATATTGGTGTTTTGCGGATTCCGCCGCGTAGATGTAGCGCGCTCGATTTCGCCTATGTCAGAGTCCACGTCGGAGTCAACGTCCGAATCCATGTCCACTACACCCGCGTCTGCGACAGACTCCACGTCGCTATCCGCAGCTTTGTTCCAGGATAAGGCTACCATCTTGTCTTCTGTCTTCACATGATCCAAGTCTGCCTCGTCTTCCTCAAGAATGTCTTCTTTTATACGCGCCACGTTGACGAGTTTCGGCTGAGCCTTCACGGCAGTCATGTTATTTCTAGCTGGCAAGCCCCCCTGCTCTTGTATGACCAGCGCGTTGTCAATACCGGTGAAATTAGAGAACACCGACTCAGTGTCGTTCAGGAAAATTGAGCGCGCGTTGTTCTTCGTCGGGCGGATCGTGACTCCTGGAATGTAAGCAATAGGCAAAATGTTCGACGCGTTGGTAGTAGAGACTGTCGTCGCCATCGAATCCCGTTTGTACGCGTCATCGCCACTCAAGTATGAGGCGGCAGCGACGCCGGGTTCGCTGGAGATTGCGTTTTGACTTTTGGCCCCGGTGCGGCTTCGTTTCAAGTGGCCTGGAGGCCGCATGAATGACTCATAGGACGACAAACGGCTGTTTTTGTTTCTCAGCACCATGGAGCCCAGCCGTCTGACTTGCGACACAGCCGGCTCTGTTTTCTCGCCCAGGACCGAGTAGGCTCCGTCCCTGTCGCCGTTATGCACGCTTACTCCGTCCTTGTCATCAATCCCATCGGAGTTGACAGTGAGTCCTTTGTGCTTCTTCCGCCAGACCAACCTGTAGTATAAGAAAGCCGCAATTGTTAGCACCAATGTGCCACCGACCACGCCACCGATGATACCGCCCAACTGCGAGTTGGAAAGCAGACTCGAGCTGCTGCCTGAGATGCTTACACATGTATATTCGGGGCAAACGTCACATGTTCTTGCTGTTAGATAGCACACCTCGCCCGAAGAACACGATGGGCAAGAGCCGTTGTCATCAGGACAGGTCACACACCCATTTGAAGTGGTGGATTCTGAGGTGGAACTGGAAGATGTGGCGTCTGCCCGGCGCCGTAGCGGGGCGTTGTCCGCAAAAAGGTATTCCATGGTGAAGCTGTGAGTGAAGCAGAACTATGGGGGAGGGAAAGGAGTGTTGAGCAAAGGAGCTTGGGTTGCGAAGGACAGCGGGCTGAATGAGTCTATGCAGCCTAAAAAACAAAGTCTTGAACGGGCGCACTCTTAAGGTCGGAGTTTGCGCAGGGTCCCTGGATCTTTAATTTGCGATGATTGTCACGGCCTGGAGATCAAAAATATGGGATATCCGAGTTTCCAGTCGAAGACGTGTGAGAGTAAATGTTGTCAAGAATGTTGGCGAAGGGCGGAGACTTCGCTCAACTCCTTCTGAAACATCCTGCAGGATCCATTTATAGATCACCATGTCAAACCGCGCCTTGCTCGCCCTGTATACTAGCGCCCGACCAGAAGCACACGCAGCCAAAAATAGAAAGTTTGCAAGCGGCGACGAAATGGCAAGTGGGTATTGGCTCAAGCAAGGCAACATGCAAAGCTAAGAGCGGCCAAATGCGGCCGTGATGTTTTGGTTTTTCTCGGGCGAGTCCCTGGGGAAGGGTCCTCTCGCGTTGGGTACGTGGCGCGTATAGGCAGTATGCACGACCGGAAGGCCTGGCCAGGAACCCTAGTTCCGGATTCAAGGCCTGCATATCGACAAGGCTGTGGGCATGCTCAGCCAACAAGCACCTTTGGTGGGCCGTACGGAGTACATTAGTGGTCGCGTAAGTCATGAATGTAGAGTTGGCAGTAGAAAGAAGAGATGCCTTACGTAGCATAAGCAGCGCCATCATATGCCAACAGAGCGTCAGTGAAGATGGAAGAATGGGCCTGACCCTGGGACGCGGAAGCAGATAATGTCGAGTGGCAGTGGATCAGCCCAAAGTAGGCCGATTCAGACTCAGCAGTCAAGACCCGTCCTAAAGCCCAGTTCCAAGGTAGACTGACAGGCTGAAGAAAATTAGGGCCAACGCAGCCAGGCCAGCCAACCGCCATCCCAGTGTGCCAAATCGCCAGGCCTCGAGCGGCCCTAGAAAGTCCACTGCAGCTCGGGATCGAACGCCAAGTTGTCCTTGTGGCGCACCAACCAGCTGCTCTCGTAGTCGAAGTAGCGGAAACTGGCCGCGGCCCGGTCGCCGTTCTGGAGCCCGCCCAAGACCGAGCGCGACTTCGGGCGGTCTTCCTTGCTGAACCACTGCTTCGTTGCCAGGTTGAACACCCAGCCGCGACGCAGCAACTCGCGTGCCGCGTGCCACTTGGCCAACGCGTCCTGCGCCTCGTTGTAGTAGAAGCAGAAGAACAAGGTGTCCGTGTCGAACCGCTGCACGAGCGAGGCCGAGTTCAACTCGTACATCGGCTCCTGCGGGTAGTCCACCAGCGACGGGTGCACATTCGTCGGGCTGTACTGACGCGGCCTCTCCAGGTCAAACGAGTCGGGGCAATTGAGCAACGACGCCTCGAGCTGTTGGCTGATGGCCTGGAAGGGTGCTGGCTGGTGCAAGCGGTTGTGCGTGAGCGCCGCAATGGCGGCGGAGTTGTCCCAGAATGGCGCAGCTGCCCGTTGCTGCTTGGCGAGCACGGGCAGCGGCGACCCGTGTGGCGTGGCCGCCTGGCTGTCAGAGGCGATGCTGGCGCCAGGAGGTGGCGGTGCGTGAGCCTTAACTGCGGCAGCGGCCGTAGCCGCGTGGGTCAAGGCCTTCTTCTTCAACTCTTCGGCCACGGTCAACTTGGCGGGCGCCTGTACGGGTGTGGCGGGCCGCAGCTGGTTCAAGCCGGGCGGCGGCCTGCTAACGGCCGCTGAGTTGGTTACCGGGGTAGCACCTGAATTAGCCGCCGGCGTAGCCCCTGAGTTGGCTGCCCAGTTGCCGATGGTGATAGTCACACGTGGCGCCTGCTCGGCCGCCTGCTTGTGGTCGGCGGCCGGGGCCTTTTTGGGGCTCGGCGTGGCCGGCACCTCCGCCGACACCTCCGCAGCCACATCTGCCGCCAAATCTGCCACATCTGCCGCCACATCTGCCGCCAAGGGCGGTGCGTCGACTGGCGGATCGCTGAGCTGGAGCACATCGTAGAAATCGTCGTACTCCACAAAGTCTGACAGCTGGTTGTTCTCCACATAGTAGTCCAAGTCGTCGCGAATCTCTTCGATCTTCTCGGCGTCGAGCTGGAAGTTTTCCAAGTGGCGCAACACGAGCTCCAAGCGCAGCACGTGGCTGCTGTTGCGCTCGAACTTGGCAGCAACATCCGCATAGGCGGCTTGGGCCGCAGCCAGGCGTTTCTTGTGGGAGTACTGGGCCATGTCGGCCTGCAATAGCTCGTTCTGGCGGTTCAACTCGTCCAACACATCCACCACGTACTTGGCCGCTTCGTTCTTGCGTGCTTCATCGAGCCCACGGGCACCCAACTTCGTTTGCAACTCCAAGCCCTCGTTGGAAAACTGCTTCATTTTGGACACCTTTTCCACCTCCTTGAACCGCTCCATGGCGTTTTCGATCCGCGACCGCGTGTCGAGCAACACCTGCTTGTCAAGCTTGTTGCTGCTGTCGCCCAGCCACTGCTTGACCTGGTCCCGGCAGCGCTGCAACTTTTTGATTTCTTTGCGCAAATCGCCTTCCAACTTGTCTTTCAAGCTGGGGTTTTCCGTGATGCCGATCTTCTCGTAGATTTCCTCGAATTGCTGCAAGCCTTCGGCGACTTTTTTCTGGAGCTTGTCGAACTCCTGTTGTAGTTTGCGCGAGCTCATGGTGTGTGATAGCGCCGGCCTGGATGGGAATGTTGAGAAAAGCCGTGGGGTTTGCTGGTTTGAGAGTTGTTTGAGTGTTGGCTGTTTGAGTTGAGTGTTGGTGCATGGCGGAGCTGTGCCGCGCACGACCACGAATGCAACCCTCGGCGGGAAGAGCGGCGTGGCTGCAAGTCTTTGCTCCTGGTTTGTGTTTTTGCTTCTGGTTTGTGTTTTTGCTCCTGGGTTGTGTTTTTGCTCCGGGGTTGTGTTTTTGCTCCGGGGTTGTGTTTTTGCTCCGGGGTTGTGTTTTTGCTCCGGGGTTGTGTTTTTGCTCCGGGGTTGTGTTTTTGGTTGCGCCGGTTTCGGGCTTCGGCTGGCTTATTTCCAAGGGTGTTCACGTGTTTATGCAGTAGTTGGTCGTTGGAGCTCATAGGTCGACTAATTGGAGGAGCTTGAGGTGCTCGGAGATGAAGAGCGGATCCATAGACATCTGATATTGGATCAGAGGCTGCTGGAAACCCGAGACCGAGGGGAGGCTAGAAAAAATCGAAGCTTGACTCGGACGACTGGAGATGGGGGAATACTAGCTGGCGCCCATAAGTAATTGAAGCTCGGATAGCCGCAGAATTCTGGGGACTGAGGATTCCAGCCTGGTTGAGATCATTAGCAGTAGGAACTTAACAGAAGCAGAAGTTTTCTGAGCTTACTTATATTTGAAGGTTGACTGAAGCCGGATATATCCACTTGGATGGAGCATTGATTGCACCTGAAGAAACTTGCTGAATGGATAGGTGGGTTCCTCGAGTTATTGGAGTCTGGAATCGCTGAGATGGATCATGCTTGTCTTTTGATCGAAGCTCCAAAACAACGGGGGACAAGCGCCCGGTCTGAAAAGAAGCAGAATCCTAGGGGCGTTGGGGCTGAAACGGCGATTGAGGGTTGTAAACAATTCCAGCTCGGGGGGAGTAGGAGTCCAAGGAAACCGGCAATCCAAGCCTAACCTATTTGAAAGCTGAACATGGGCGCCTTGAGAAGAGCAAGGAAAATGAACGAAACCCAGTTTTGACGGTAGTTCTCGAATACTCGATATCAGATTATTGGGCCCGAGAATCATCTGGGGCCCAAAGGTTATTTGCAGTTCAGAAATGGTGGAAGCCTCATCTGGAAAGAACAACAGGGACCTCGGCAGAGTAGAACTCAAGCCTGGATCGTGGTGATCAAGTGAGGTTGCAAATAATGTAATTGTCAGGAAAAAAAGCGTAAATACGTACTGAAGTGGACAGGTCTAAAGCACAGAGACTGAAAGTCTGGGAAACAACAGAAATAATAAACGTATCTCCGATGAACAAAAATTGAATAGTCTTTTAATTAAATAAAGTCTTGATATTGAATACAGTCTTTAGATTCTTTAACTTGAATATATTCTTTAGCTTGAATAGAGTCTTTAAATTGAATGAGTCTTGAAATTGAATAAAGTCTTGCAACTGAATAATTTACCCAGAAACACCGAAACACCGAAAGATTAAACATGAACTGAAATCTCAACATCCGACACTTGATTGTCCATGATAAAACAGAATTGAGACTCAAAGAGTATCTGAAGCTCAAAGATAAATCGAAGCCTGTATTTAGTCGGAGAGATCTGAATGGTGTTCAAGTCCCATCCATTCCAGATCGCCTAACTATTGCTTGGAGCCAAATTTGAATATCTGAAGCATCAGGCCGAGCCTCATCAGAAGCCCTAGATCTATCAAAATACTAGGGGCACGAATCCCAGGGAATTCCACAGGGCTGAGTGCCTGGCCCAGTTCCTTCGCTTATATGTTATCGTTGGAGTGTCTGATCCAAAATGCAGCCAAAAAATCAACCAGCCGAGACTGAAAGCTCCCGGTATCAGCTCAACACCAAATAGGTAGCCATATGCACATTCATTGCTGTGGGTTCCGTCGGAAATCGAGGAAACAAGTCACGGAATAATATCCGAGTTTAAGGAATTCGTCCACGTGATTCAGAGACATGCAATATGGTCGAACTAGCCCGGTCTTGTTGCTAAGGCACGAAAAAAACAGCACTGGTATGAGTGAATTGGGCCGCTTCGACTGCAGAGTTGGCGGAATGTGCTTTTCTAGCGAAGACTGCAACACCCACAGCAGCAACAAGTTTCAAGCAGCTTATGCTGGGAATCCCATACAGATAACCGCATCTACTTGCCGTCAATTGCCGGTCCGTTATGGAATTCACTTTGCAAGATGCTGGCTCGTTTTGATGTGAGACCAAGTGTTGGCTCTCGACACTCTCAAAGCATTCAAGTAACCAAGATCATACCAAAGCCAATCAACGGAACTATAAGCAGCGTCTGCCCTTACAACTGTAAGCATGGTCACAACCAGTGCAAGCTTATTGGCCTCCAGGATGATGCTATCGCCCAGATGAGAAAACTCCTCTCGGAAGTGATTAATGGCCACTGCCCCGGATTCCAAGTCCTTCAAAGTTGAGAAAGCTCCGTACACAGACTGAGATCCACGAGCCCTCCATCAGCAAATTTGTGCTGTAAACGTCGCCAACCGCCTAAATCTTGCCTCTCCTTCACTGTAGCACTGAAAATGCTCTCAAGGACGTCCTGCTGCTCCCAAAGACTCGGATATTTGAGCCATGTCGCTGAACACCCCTTCTCTCTCTAAAAGCAGGGCACAAGGTAGTTGCATCTTCAATAGTATGTTGTGTATCACCACACAAGCACCCAGGAGCAACAACATAGTCCCATTCATAGACCACACAAGCTTTTCCGCTACTGACAATGGATGTAAGTGTGCCGAACAAAGAGTCCAAGTCCCTTTTACCAAGCAGCCCAGGAGCACTCTTAACTGTGGCCTGGTGCCTCACAAGCGGAAGCTCCAATGCCTGCTATATTCGTCAATATAATTAGAACTTGTGTCAGAAAAGAGAGAAGCTTCGTTGATCCCTGCCACATGAACTCTCGTAAAAAAGAATATGAAACAAAGCCTGCCACTCGCTCACTCCCTTCACCACATTCCAACCAGCTCCTCCACCTGATGCTCCACACCGCCGAAGTATCCCAGCATAGTCTCCTGAACAAAACGACGCTTTCCAGAGCACATGAAAACCTCACTTTTCTCCAAGCTCCTGTTTTAGGAACTCCTCGCTGAAATGGCTGATCTGCTTGAAGTTGGTCTCAAACCCATCCCGCCCGCCGTAGTACGGATCCAGCACAATCTCGGCAAATTCCAGGCTGGCCCGCCACTCTCCAAAAATTCCCACTTTGGCCTTGCTCCCACGTGGCCGCATGTGCAAAAGATCGCTTTTGTTCAGCTCATCCATCCCGATCACATAGTCAAAGCGCTCGAAATCTTTCGGCGTGATTTGCTGCGCTGCATGTTTTACAGCCACACCATGTTTGCGGCACGTACTAGCAGACCGGGAGTCAGGGCTATCCCCAATGTGCCAGCCCGAAGTACCAAAAGAATCAATAAGTTCAATCTGATTGCTATATCCAAGCTCGTGCACCTTGTGTGCAAAAACTGCTTCTGCCATGGGCGAGCGGCAGCTATATGGTTAGCGAT
The DNA here is from genome assembly GCA_019285895.1 of Metschnikowia australis. Classification (NCBI taxonomy): domain Eukaryota; kingdom Fungi; phylum Ascomycota; class Pichiomycetes; order Serinales; family Metschnikowiaceae; genus Metschnikowia; species Metschnikowia australis. The sequence continues at coordinate 31,322 of JAGSXI010000035.1, read as the reverse complement.
GGAAGAACAGAACGGATTGTCGTCGCCAGATCTTCTTTCATGGATTGAACCCCGCAAAAATGTGGGGCTCTGACTGTTGCTCAAATAGATGGCAAGATCACATCTCACATGGGAAGCTAGTTCGTACGGACCTGAGATTATACGTACATGTTTCCAAGACACACAAAAGCTACCGATATTTTATTATCCTGGCCCATTTTCACGATTTGCTTGAAGGTGGTGGTTCTCTTTTCTTTCCAATCCAGGGTTGGTCAAGATATTGTCCCAGTATTGCTGCGAACCACAAGTCGTGCGAAGGGTGATTTGTAAGGTGACCATACAAAACTGGAATCAAAGGAAGTTCATTTTTTCTGCCACATCTGGGATTTGCGTATTTTTACACTTCATTGACGTGGTACCCTCAGAGCATCAAATCTGCGGTTCATTAAAAGCTTATGTTTTGCCAATTGTGTGACCGATACCATCCTCGGGTTTCTCGCGTTTGGGATCGCTCAAGATACTCGCTTCAAGATTGGTTTTCTGCACTTTGACAAACAACAGAAAAGTATTGATCTCCAAGTCAAACCCCTCGTGTAATATGGGACTCAAAACGGCATCGATGCCTAGTCTTGAGCCAATAGTTGCGGGATTACTCGTTTCTTTTCTATGGAACGTCAGCTGGCACTCGCTGAAATATTTGCGCTGCAATCCATTTAAGCCTTCATCTTCCATTGATGTTCCCATTTGGAACCTATGCATGCTTCCCTAGATCTCCTGTAGCCCACCAAGCCAGCTTTTCCAATCATCAAGCTCTATAGGCGCGAAAAGCCGTTTCTCCATATCTTCGTCGATCTTGAACTTCTTATCCTCAAAAAGCAAATCCACGTCGCCCTCAGCTTGTCTCTTGCGTTTAAGTGCCGACGTTTCCTCTCTTTCTTTGATATCATCTGTTGCCAACTCGGCATACTCTTGCAACACGTCGCACCCCGTAAGCTCTGCTATGAACTCGACCTGGCGGAATGCCGACGTAATGGCCTGCGATTTGACGCCGCTGGTCCATTCACTAGATTTGGATGGTGAAAGAGGCGATTGGAGTCCCTTTTTTATATCCTTTGCTTTGACATTGTTTGTACTGCTGGTATCGTTTTCAAGTTGAAGCATGTTGGAAAGAGCAGCGAAAAAAAACTGTTCCGGATTATTTTTTGAGAGCTCGCGTCTTGTCATCAATTTTTGATCCACATTGCTTGATCCAAAAATGTCTCCAGTAGAAGCCAATATATCGGCATTCGACGCGGCTTTGACGTTATTTTGCGGCGAGCTTGAACTGGGAGTTCCTTTAGCACTCTGAGATGCAGGTACCTGAGGAGTGGACATGCTGTTTGGTGTCTTGATACTATTTGCGAAGTTTGCAGGGGTTGTAGCATTCGCAGCCGGAGTTGGCAACGCAGAGCTTCCTTTCACAGACTTTCTTCTTGTTGTCGTTTGCTTTTTGACAGCCTTTTGGGCGCCTTTCGACGGCGTCTGGGCTGGAGGTGACAACACATTCGACACAGCGGGACTGGATGTTATGACATGTGCAGCACTCGCGTTAGGGCCGGCCCGTTGCGATTGCAAAGGAGCATTAGGAGTGTTTCTCATATATTGCTGTTGTGGAATCTGCTGCTGTGGAATCTGCTGCTGTGGAATCTGCTGCTGTGTATGTTGCTGGGCCAGGCCACTCATAACATTTCCCTGTGGCATCCCATTATAGTTTTGCAGCATAGGCTGTTGCATAGCACCATGCGAGGCAAACTGCTGGCCGGGAAATTGATTAGCTTGTCTCGGCTGCTGAGACTGAACTGGCGCCGAAAGAGACTGGCCTTGGGTTTGAGTTCTCGCTTGTTGAGCTCTTCTCCGGGAAAGCTCTTCTTTGATGTAATCAAAATGTTTCTGGTATTGCATCCTTATTTTCTCGAGGAGATCTGGGCCTGCAAGATACACTCCGATCTTGAGATTATCAATGACATTCTTGGTCATGTTTTTCATTTGTATCAAGCGTTTAGTGCCCTCAGTGTTGCGCGTAAGCACATAAAAATAGCTGAGAATGCTGTCAATGTTGGCATATTGTTGGGTGATTTTGTCCATGTTTTCCTTCACTTCAAATTTCTCTTTATCACTCAAAAGCATGGTAACATCCTTAAGTTGCACGTTGTTTCTAGAGACTTCTTCGTAAAGAGCTCGGAGCTTCATTCTCATTTCATCAGTTAGAGCCGGCATAACCAGAGCCAAAGAGCCAGGAGGAGTCATTCTATTCTGCGCAACATTGTTGCCAGAAGCCATGGAGTCCGCGCCCATTCCTTGCGCCGATAGGCTTCTCTGCTGACCAACCGAAGACATATTTTGTCCCATGGCTGGATTGGCATTCGGCTGTCCCAATTGTTGTAATGTAGGCAGCTGGAGAGATATATGGGAAGCTGGCGGTTGCACTGGTTGCTGATGCTGCTGTTGTAGGAAATTGTTAGCTCCTCCTTGATTTGGTTTCTGCTGCTGCTGCTGTTGCTGCTGGCGTTGGATCTGTTGCTGTGTATCCTGTTGACCAGCCGCAGAAGCTTGCGCCATGGCTTTTTGTTGCGCTTTCCATAAATTGAGTTTCTGATGGGAAATAAACTTGCGCACGAAATTTTGCTTCTGCGATTGGTCCATATTCAGCTGGATGGAACCGTTTTGCTGTAACTTGTGCCAAAGCGTCATTGCATCAGCGCTATACTTGACAAAGTCCTGGGAAGTGATTTGAAAGTTTGGCGGCTTAACTTGTGGCTGCTGCTGATTTAATTGATGTTGCTGGTGAAGCGGGGCCAGTTTCGATTGGTTTTGAATACCAACATTGGCCTGCATTGACTGCTGTGGTTGCAGCTGAGTGTTTTGAATCTGGTTGCCTCTGAAAGGAGCTTGGTTCGTCATCTGGGGCAGATTCTGCATGTCAATCTGGTTGCTTTGCACTTGCCTATTCACATTCATATTGCCCATGCCGTTCATTTGGTTTGCATTGTTAGAGGTGGCATTCATGTTGTTCATGTTTCCCATATTGCCCATATTGTTCATGTTACCCATGTTCCCCATGTTATTCATGCCACCCATATTATTCACACTGTTTATGCCCGTCATGGCACCCAGACCGTTCATGACGCCCATACCATTCAAGCCGACGTTTCCCATATTTTCCATGTTGCCCCCATTTCCAATTGCGTTCATGGTATTCATGGAGTTCATGTTGGCCATATTTTTGGACGCAGCCGCGGTCATGCTCATATTATTATTCGTGGGTGCATTCATGTTTCCACCCACTGAATTAATATTTCCCTGGCCATTGTCGCTATAAGCTTCCATTCCAGTATTTCCAACAGACAGACCATCGGCCATATTGCCGCTGTTTGCACGGCGCATTTGAGTCAACTTCTGTTGCTGGTGCTGGCGCACGGCCAACTGGTAGTGAGCATTGTGCACTTCTTTTATTAAGGGCATTGCTGTCGTGGGGATAATTTTCTTTTGGAAGCATTCGTATATCCGGGCCCAGGTGTTCACATTGGGGGGCAAGTTTGGCAACTTACCCAAGAGCGCCGGCGGAATCGGGCTTGTGCGGACCAACTGGCCGATTTGTTGGATCTGCGGCTGAGTCAACTGCATTCCCTGAGGAATCTGTTGCTGTTGGTTCTGTTGCTGTTGGTTCTGTTGATGTTGGTTCTGCAGCAGCTGCAGCAGAGAGTTACTGGCCAGGCCCAGTCTCTGAATGGGCTGCTGCTGGCCATGCTGGCCATGTTGCTGGCGGTTTTGGGTGTATATCGCCATGTTCTGGCCTTGGTACCCGGCATTGCCGTTGCCGCCTGCGGCCACACTGCCGTTGGATGCGACAGGCACTGCGTTTCCAGGGCCGACCAGCGGGTTTGCGGCGGGAGGGGCGTTGCGCACGCTCATACGCAACTGGGTGACTTTTTGCTTGATGATATTGACGTATTCGTCCTTCGTTGCCGATTTCAGGAAAGTGTACTTCTCGAACTCTTGGGCCATGGCGAGCGCCTTCTGCTCGTTGTAGGCGGGGTTCTGGATCTCATTGAGCGTTGCGGCAAGGATCTGGACGACCTTCTGCCGGTCACCCATGTTGTAGGACGAGTGCCAGGTGCCGCTCATGCGGGCATTCTGCATTCCGTTCATGGATCTTGGTGGTTTTTAAGGGTTGCACGTGAAGCCGGGCCGTTTTTCAAGTCAGGCTACTGTGGTTTGAGAGGCACAGTGTGACTGAGCGATAAGATCCAACGAGTCCTTCTTCTGCTCTTTTTCCGTCCAAAAGTGGATCTGGCGATTAGCAAAGGGCCAGTTTATCCGAGGGTTGGGCCAACAGAAAAATATAACTCGCAGACTTGCACGAGGGATGTTTCCTGGCTAAAGTGGGAGTTTCGGGATAGGAGCAGACCGGCAGCGACAGCGAGAAAAATGGCGCTGAGTAAGTGGGGCCCGATTCTGGAGAAGCCGAATATACTCTGGTGGGCTTTTTTCTGGCCGTTTTTTGCGCCCGTCTCAATTTCGTGTGAATGCGCGCGTGCACCTGGACCTCCCGTGTATTGGGGCCTATTCGAGACAGCCGGTGAGCGGGGCGGCAAAAAAACAGGACAGAAACAAAAAAAACAGGAGTTCAAAAAGAGCCACAAACACAAAGCCAAATCCGTCCAATGGGTATATAAATGGGAGAAGCAGCCCGCTTCTAAAACGGAGCGTATATATTTCAGGCGGACTCACAAAAAACAGGAATGCCAGGAAGAACAGGTTGTTGTAAACATGACGGACTCTCTGGGGCCAAAAAACGCGGGGCTGTTTAGAGCCCAGGTGCGCCTAGCGCCCTGATGTCAAAAAACAGACGGGCCCGACAAGAGCGGTGAAGGGCGTCCCAAACATTGTGTTTTCAGAGCACGCCTAAAGGCTGCAAAACCCCGAATTTGTGAGCCCGTCGAAAACCCGGGATTTTTGCGGCTCAAATTTCTTGGGCCTTTCGACATGCACTCGAGATGGCCCGCACTACTTTGAGCCGTTGGACGTGGTCACACGGCTGGCGCCATGCAGAGCCGCGCGCCCTCACATCAGAGAAATGGCGTTGTCTCTGGAGCATGGTGGCTGCGCCGGGCCAAAGAATACTAGGCCCCGCACCGACCACTTTAGGCGCAGGCATTGATCAGCGCACCCAATCAGAGGCTAAACGGAGGGAGACAATGGGGAGAATGAAAAGGCCTAAGAAAAAGCGGAACGACCCAAGGAAAAAGTGAAAAGGCCTAAGGAAAAAGCGAAAAGGACTGGGCACACAGCGAAATCACCTGAAAAACGTGAGTGCCAGCCGCAGCAGCCGAAAAAACTTTGCGGAGACAGAACGAGAACCGGAGCAAAGAGCAGGCACCGGGCCGAGTCTTTGGGCCTGCGCCCCTCATGTCATATCATCGTTTAGTCGGGCATATGCGAAATCAAAATGCCTCGCTGTGCGCGGCTGAAAGGGCGTGCCTGCATGACCACTATACATGGGCGAGACTCGATGAAACGACGAACATCCCAAATCAACTGTAACTGCCAGAGGTCGGTGCGAAATGTCGCGACATTCCGAGAAGGCGCGGCCTGAGAAAACGGTATTGGACTTCCAATCTGGTCAGGATGAAAACACAAGGGCCAGGGGGCAGGACACGGACACGTGCCTGGAAGATGGAGTTCCAGCTGGTTCGGAGCTAAGGGATCGATAAATGCGTATCGATGGAATAAGGGCAGTGGTTTTGTGTCCGAGAAATCAACGATAAGAGCTCATGCAATCACCGTTATGATCTCTGTGGTTTGCTTCTCATGAACTGGTATCTTTTGGGAGGTTTTTTAAAGTTAGATTCGTCGATACTTTTCTGCACGCACGATGCAAAAACAGGCTTCAGACTGTGAGCCGCGACGGTCTAAGACAATGAGACTACTGATTGTTTGAAGACTACGCAATGTTCGCATATTTGGCCCATGCCATTACAATGCAAAACCTAGAGCCTTGAAATGCATTCCCCACAGCCGTGCAAGTATCATACAAGAAGGTTCCGATTGTTCTCTAGAATGATGGTATTCAGATTGATTGGATTCCGTTTTCATAGCACTTTCAAATCCGGTTTGCGAAGTTGAATTTAGCCTTGAGGGTCAGTTGTTAACCAAATGACGTATTGGATGGGTAACATTTCGTCGATCAATAAAAGTTTCGCTCTATCGACTCCGTTTACAGAGGTACCGGACTTTGCCAGGCACTCGTGATACGTTGCTATACGAAGAAGAAGGACCTTGTTGCCTAGGTCTCGCCAACTTCTTGTTTTGGGAATTTCTTCAGATGCGGACATAGTTGACCTGAAGTCTTTTCGCCAATTGTGTCAGTGATCACTTCCAGCACAGGCCGATATCCGGAATCATATGATGCAAAGTGGCAGAATTTTCGATTTGAATGACTGTTTCCTTATCCAGAGAATCTCATAAAATCACGGATTTTGAGTGGTCAATACTTTGCTTTTTCTAGGAGATTGCTAACCGCATTTCAGCCGAGAAATTCAGATTCAAAGGAAGTAGAATGAATGATGTCTTTCTTCCAATTCTGTGAGCAAATACCACATTTGGGAGTATCAGGCAAATAAGGCCGTAAGAATTTGCCCGAATCACATCATAGATGAGGTCACAAGGATATACGGCAACACAAGGTTTATTGAAGAGAGTAGTTCTGGTGCTACTCTAAAACACAGAAGTAGGGAGAACTCCGAAAAGCTTTCATCAGACTGAGCTGGTGTCTATGAGATAACATCAATTTCGAATACTATAGGAAGACGGCGTATACAGCTGTTCCTAAATTTCTAGCGTCTTTCCCTCGCCAGTTTGAGCAAGGCCACAGAAAATGTACCCTGGTTCAAAAGGCAGTACCGAAAGCCAAAACTTCACCTTGTACCTCTTTAATCCAATACAGAATCTGTTGGTCTGGAGAGCTCTATCCCAATATTACCATCATGGAATCTACCGAAAACACATGTTAGTGGGCCTATTCTAGTGTGAAGTCTGCATTTTCAGCTGGAATCAATGTCACTAAAAAGGCACATGCCATCATTTACTCGGGCAATGTTTTGTTCTGTGCACAGGCAACGTAGGGATGTTGTCAATGAAAGTTGATACATATGTTTGAGACTTGCAAACTTCTTTTTTAAGAATTTCACGAGAGATTAGTTCGTTGGCATACGCGATATATATGTATAAGTGCATGTGAGCCTCCTAGCTCGATGCCTTTGGGGGTATACAGGCTGATCAACGGTCCATTCACTATTTTTCTTGCAGCAATTCCACTTAGATCTTGGTCGGCTCGGTGTCCTGTGAGAGTGGGTGATCATGAGCCAGATGCTGTTAGAAGACTGATCCAGTGGAATGCACACTTTCACCGGGCGGCACTCCTATTGGCTTTTTTATGGGCTTGAGGTTTGCCCAAGGTCGGGCTTCTCTCCCAGTCGGTTCTGAGCGTCCGTGTCTCCCGCTGTCATTAACTCTGAGCTTGGAAGACTCTCGAGCTCGAGCCTGTCATTCATTCATCGCGCGGGGTCTTCCTCTCCTAAGCCGTAGCGAACGTTCTCTTCACGGCACGTTTGTCTTCATGTGCACGCTGTTCGGCCTCATCAATAAACTCCGTCTCGTGCATCAACTTCCATTGCGCCCGCTGAAACTTCAAGCCCTGGGTGTTGTAGCCTAGTTGGTGCGCGGCAGCCGCAAGCTCGGTGCGGAGCTGGGTCTTTACCTGTACCAAGTGGTTGCGGAGTGTTTCGTCACGCTGGCTGATCAACTCCTTGGCGTTGACACGCACCACGAAAAACAAGACCTTGCATATCACGGCGAGGTGCACCAAGTTGCCGTGGAGGTTGTCGCCGTCGGTCCAAATCTGCACGAAGCGCATCAACCGCACCGTGTATGAGAACGGGAGCACCAAGAGCGCGTCCTCGATCTGCGCCGCACGGACCTTGAGCAAGACGGACAACACGTGCTGCTGGCCCGTGATGCCGTAGGCCTGGAGGATGGCGTTCGGCGTGGGCTTGGCAGGCATGGACGCACCCGGTCTCTTGCTGTGGAAGTCGCGGAGCTGGGCTTCGTAGGCGGCTGTGGCGTCGAGGTCCACGGTACCGATGTCAAGCGCCTCCATCAACTTTTCACCGGACTTCAAGGTCTCCATGGTCTGCTTGGACACCGGGGCGGCGTCGCCAGCGTCAGCTGGGTCTGTGTCGGCGTCCACCGGCGCAGCGTCGGCATCCAAGGAGCCCAAGAGCTCCGACTCGTACAACTCGTCCATCTCCTTTTCGCGCTCTTCTTCCAAGAAGACCTGGTCATTGGTGGCGGACCAGACGCGGATAGAGTGGTCGTGAGAGGCCAGCACGACGAAAGAGCCGTCGCGGCTGACGCAGAGCGCCCAGACCTCGCTCTGGTGCGCGGGCAATTTCTGGATGCACTGGAACTTGTCACCGTCCCAGTACTTGACCATGGCGTCCTTGCCCGCACTGAAAAAGTGGTGGCTGTCCGGGAGGAAGCGCACGGCCATGATAGAGTCCAGGTGGCCGAAGAGCGACTTGTGGCAGTCGCCAAAGTCCAAGCCCCACACCTTGATGTTCTTGTCCGCGGACGAGGTGATGATGAGCTTGCTGTCGGCAGACATGTCGATGGATAGCACCGGCAACTTGTGGCCATACAAGGTCAAGAAGAGCTTGAGCGAGTCCAAAAACACTACCTGCACGTTGTTGTTGAGGAGCGAGATGGCCAAGTACTTGCTGTCGGGCGACACGCGCACGCACAACACCTCGTCTGAGAGCTGCAAGGTCTGCGCGTGGGCCAACTTCAACGTGGCCACATCGGCGTTCTTGCCGGCCACGGCCTCATGCACCACCTGCACATCCCAGAAGCGCACGGCCTTGTCGTTGCCACCGGTGACCAAGCGGCGACCGTCGGGCGTGATGTCCATGGTCCACACCGCGGCGCCGGTATCGTCGGCACCGGTCACTTCGTGCGCGTTCTCCACACGGTCTACCATGGCCGAGCGCGCCAAATCGTAGAGCTCCAACGCGCCGCTCTTGAAGCCCACGGCCACCAACGTGCCGCCCGGCAAAAACTTGCAGCAGAGCGCGTAGCCGCCGTCCAACACGAACGTGCGCACCACGTTGTGCGTGCGGAGATTCCACACTTTCAACTCGCCGTTGGCCGCGGTGGCCAAGAGCCGGTCATCGTCCGACACGTCCATAGCACGCACGTCCGAACGGTGCCCCGCAAGGTCCACGGCGTACGCACGCAGGGCCACGAGAGAGCCAGGCGCGGCCTTGCGTAGCGATTCGGGAATCACCACGCGGTGCTGCTCGATGCTGTTGTTGGCCAACGACACCAAGAGCTCGAGCCTGCGCTGTCCAGGCACCCACATACATGAGCGCACCTTGGCACCACAGCGCACCGTACCGAGCGGCGCGAGCAACATGCTGAGCTCCGCGTCGTGGAGCAGCTGCGCGATTTCCGCAGCGTCGAGGCCCTTCTCGGCAAAACGCTTTGTACGGCGTGCCGCGGCCTTGGCAATCTCGTCCGCAGCCCGCACGCGGAAGAGCTCGCACGTGCGGTCCTGGTTCTGCAAGAAAAACACCTCGTGGGAGCCGGTCGCATCACGGACGTGTGTGAACTCCACTCCCGTGCACCGGGCGCCGCTCTGCTTGGCAAAGTCACCGCGCGGGCGCATGCGGGCACCGTCGGACGCCGCCAAGTCCAATTCCCAGACGGAGGCCTGGTTGCCGGCGCCACACGTGACGATCATGTCCTGGCCGGCGCTAACGCCCACGGCCCACGCCTCGCCCAGGTGAGCCAAGTGCGTCTCGATGCACTGGCGCGCTTTCAAGTCCCAGAGCTTGACAAGCCCGTCCTTGGCCACCAGCAATAAGTAGTCCTCGCCCTGCTCGGCCACCGTAGTTTGCGAGGATGATGCGTGCACGAGCACCGCGCCCGTGAGCGGCGCCTTGTGGCCCTTGAGTTTGAAGAGACCTTCCTCGGCCACGAGGTCCCATACAATAAGCGACGCATCCGCCAGGCCGGACACAAGCCGCGTGCCGGAGGCGTCGAAGCAGAGCGTGGTCACTGCGGACTTGTGGCCGGCGAACGCGACCACGACCGCGCCGGACGTCAAGTCCCACACCTTGACGGCACCATCGGCGTGGCCCAGCGCCACGAGGCCGGACTGGGGATGCGCGGCCAAAACGACGATGGCTGCCGGCGCCTGGGACGTGTTTGCGTTCAGCGCGCCGGGCGTCAAGCCGTCGGTAAGTTTGTGGACGATTTCGCCCGTTTTTGTGTCCCACACCACGAGCTGCTCGAGCGCGCCGGAGACGGCCCTGCCGGCGGACTTATCCAGCTGCGTGGCGGAAGGGGGAAGCCATATGACATTGCACTGCGAGGCAATCACGCCAAACACCGCCTGCTGTTCGTAGCGGTCATACAGTTTGACCATTTTGAGGGGTTTTGAGACGCGGGAAAGACGGCTGTGTAGAGGACAAGCGCAGGGTCACGATGGTGTGACGTGATGGGGGATCAGGTGCGGCGGGCTGTGTTTTTAGGGGCCCTGGGTGTTTTCTGGGGGAAAAGGCGTGAATAGTAGAATGCTTTTTCGCGCCGATGAGCTTCGCACTGTGCGCGCGGGTTTCGAGGTGGAGCTTTCAACCACGAATTTGTTTGAAATTTACTCACCTATCGGCACCAGTGTCTCTGTGTGAACGGCGGGGCCGGGGCAAGAAACGAGCAGCTTGTTTTTTTTGGGAGTGAAGAATCTCCTCCGAGACTGGCCATCCCGACCCGTATCCTGTATGTCGCGGGTCACGTGACACTGCCCGATGAGATGGCGGGTGGGGATTCCATTGTATTGTTTGTGTGTTTTTTGGTTTTTTCCGCGTTTGGTCTTTTTCTGCTTTTTCAGCTGGATTTCGGCAGACTTTTACTCGGGTCCGTGTTCTGGGCGATCCATTCAGATTGTGGTTTGAGCATGTGGGTTGAGTATACGTATTTTCTGGTATATAGGCATCCAGGAGACATGTGGCGATAAAAGGTAGGATCTGTTCGCTCGAGACGGCACTCGACTTGTTCTTCTATTCTTCTTTTTTTGGTAAGTTTGTTTCGGTATGGATCCAAGTACGGATTCAGTAGACAGCCTGTGTGCCGATATTGGAGTACGCCAAGTCTTGTGTTGATTCAGGTTGTCGATTCGGGTCTACGGTGCAGTACACGTATGTTCGAAGATGTTTCGAGAAGTGGTGACAAGGATATGTGCAGTCTGTTTGGTTGGTGTGTTTATCTCCAGGTCGTTTATTGGAGGTCTTTACTGAACTTCGGTCTAGTGTGTGTATTAGTGTATTGAGGTGTATTATATTGTATTATATTGTATGGTATAGTGGATGGTATAGTGGATGATATATTGTATGGTATAGTGTATGATATATTGTATGGTATAGTGTATTTACTATATTGTATGATATATTGTATGATATATTGTATGATATATTGTATGGTATAGTGGATGGTATATTGTATGGTATAGTGGATGGTATAGTGGATTTACTATATTGTATGATACATTGTATGGTATATTGTATGGTATATTGTATGATATATTGTATGATATAGTGGATGGTATAGTGGATTTACTATATTGTATGATACATTGTATGATATATTGTATGATACATTGTATGATATATTGTATGGTATAGTGGATGATATATTGTATGGTATATTGTATGACTGTATGATATATTATATGACAAATTGTATGATAGTACAGTCTATACAAGAATATGTTCTTTCCCTACATTGTTCAGATCACTGCATGTTTGAGTTTCGGTGCCTAAGAAAACGCATGGTATCACCAGCTATTTTTACAGCATTCTACTGATATGCCAGTACATGCACGTTGGCGTATCTAGAGACGGGCCCCTTTTTCGGGTGAGCTTTCGGGTCGCTTGTCCAGCTGTTCATATATCCAGGGGAACTGCCTTTGCCATTTTCACGCACCGAAAATCCAACGTCAGCTCGAGGCCCATGTTCCGACAAGTTGTTGCCCTCCTAAACGTCGGAGATTTTTCATTTGTATGTTGAACGGCTTTGTTCCGCATAGATGCCCCATATAACTTGCCCGATGTCCCGGCGGAAGTTGCATCTGAGCCTGATCTTTTCCCATCAGAAGCGTTCTGTCCCCTCTCTTGGATGCTGGTGGCTTTGCTTTGTCCCCCAAGGTGTGGGTGGATTTTCAAGCGAATTTGATAGATGAGCTCAGCGGGACTCGGTCGGCTCGTCCATCCATTTCATTTCCTCTTGGGCGCACTTGAGTGGCCCTGAATTGTGTTCCTGGTGTGCCTTTATCGCCGTTAGTGGGGTATGGCGGCCGCCTTGCATTGGTGCTTGGCCAGCAACAAGTTCTCGAACTCTATCTTTGGGTCCTGGAAAAAGAAGCCTCCCCAAATGTGGCCGTACAGGCTTCTTCGATATTCTTCCTCGCATTCCAAAGATTGGGCGATGGAAAGTATCGGAACACCCTTTTCCGTAAGCTTCAGGCAGCCTTTTTCTGGTGAGCGTTTTTCCCTTAGGAGGAGAAAGTCATCAATCGAAAGGAATTGAACTGCGGGGTATCTCTTCTCTCCATAGTGGCATACTCGGGTCACATTATGAAAGAAGTCTCCAGTCCAGGTTCATCTATGTTCATATACACAGGGATTCTTTACTTGATTTGTCATGTCAGATCTGCACTTGCCGCTGAAGCCTCAAGAGTAGAATGTTCGAGCTCAAGTATATCCAAGTATCGCCATCCGGCACTACTGCCTATTTGACTTGCCTCCTCGAGAAATCTAGTCAAGGCATTGTTTCATCCACGCGGGAAATACCGATTTTCATGGGTATGTCAAGGTCCATTCGAACACCCTTATTCTCGTATACATAAACAGAATAGTCCACAGAATCCTCAGCAGATAACCCTGCGACTTCTGCCGGTTGCGCACACAGTGAACAGAAGGGCACGGAAAGAGAAGAAAAGAAAGATTTAGAAGAGAGGCGAAAATGAATCACGAGCAGCAAAAAGAGGAGTTTCCTGCCACACAGCCTGTACCTCCATCAGGCCTGAGTCTGCCCAATGAGTGGCGCTGTTCCAATAATTTGCCGGGGCAAAACAGCATCCACCTCTAGTGCAATTTGCATGGAATCCGCCAATTGGACACCGTGGCTTTACTCAAATTCGAGGCGGGTTCTGACAATCCAGAAATCGGCGTGGATCTGGCTCGCCGGGCGAGTGCAAGGAGGAAAAGGCAATAAACAAAGGGGAATCAGGTAGAACCCCAGAAAAGGAATCAGCACGTTTAATCTAGAAGACGCATTCAAAAATAGTTGAAAAGCTCACAAAGTCCTGTGTTCGGCTGGATGCTTTTCCAGTCTCGAAAGGCCACAATCCCGGCAGTGTTTGCTGGACCAACAGGCGCCCCCTGCCAGGGATTTCCAGTTGAAGTCGGAGAGGTAAAAGAATAAGATGACGAGGAAAAGAGCAACTTGGGTAGGAGCGGGAAAAGAGCACAGTTGGGTAGGAGCAACAAAAGAGGAAACATGAGTAGGAAGGCCCCCCTGGGGACTCTGTTCGTTAAACATGACTCCGTTTTTTGGAATGACACCAGCTGACACAATTTCATAAATTGGACAACGTGAACAAAGGACACGTACAGCCGCTTTTCGTGGATGACTGGAAGGCTCCTATGGGGGGACGGGAGCTTCCCTCAGAATTGCACGTTCCACTCTCCGCTCTCTCGCTTGTGTCGGAAATGCCATATTGTGGAGAAAAACGGAACAAGATAACGAAAAAAGCAGAACCGCAAATGGAATCACAATAGAAAGATTGGCCGGACCATCTTTCTTTCATGAGAGTGTGGGTACCTTGTCCATTAATCTGCTGACTCGATGGAATTTGCAAGGTCGAAGTGTTTTCTGAATCTTGATGATCAGAGGCTGATCGTTTGGAAGAGGTCCCCTTTTTTCTTGCTGATTCCTGAATAGAACCGGTGCTGGATCTCTCATACGCAGCGGCATGTGTCCCGTTGTTGCTTTCATGATTTTCGGGGGCATATTCCAGTACTATTAGAATGCTCTTTGTCGCTTTCGCTACGTACTCCGGATTTCCTCCCGAGCTATTATACTGTTCACTTTGAAATTGAAACAATCCAAGCATCTCCCTTAGAATTCGCAGATGGAATTCAGATCGCGTCGCCTTGATACAAACTTGTCGAGATAATGCTCCTTGAATTCAGGCCTAGTTGTATATTTACACACTTGTGACGCAGCTTTTTGCATGAAGAAGCCGATAATATGAGTCTTTATGTTCGTCGTCCGATTAAATGGTTTGAGCAAAGCAAGGGGTTTTTTCTGGCAGAATGGTGCAGTGTCAAATCAGAATGGCCTGAACTTCTAAGGAGGTACAAATTGTACTTGTTCTCGACACATTCCCCTCGGAAAAACAACTGAAAGGCGAACAGTCGGGTGGGCCCCGGGGACAGTGTCGTCTTTTCTTTCATGACCTCTGGAATCAAACTATTATACAATTCCTGGGCGTCCTCCATTCCAAAATCTACTTTTTGCCTCTGGCATTGAGGATTTGTGCCACTGTGTCGACCACCGACGTCTCCAAGTCTATGAGTGGAAACCCTAGGATCTCGCGTGTCTTGCTGTTGTCAAGCTGGCAGGTCTGCTTCGCGGCCTCTCTTCCAGAGCCAGGATTGCCAACGGGCAACTTGTTTCTCAAAGATTCAAATCTAGAGTTCAATACATCCAACAAGTCCTGGCCGTTGAACTTGGCCGACGTCATGAACAAGCGCTGATTGGACAAGTTTTTCTCAAACGCAACCAAGTGTGCCTTGGCCACGTCTCTGACGTCAACGAATGAGCCTGCGGTCTCTGGCACGGCCGAGTCCTTGCTCAAGTTCAACAAACCGTTGATGATTTCCGAAGACGTGTTAAGCTCATCCTTCACCTCCGAGTCAAAGGTCTGTGGGCCAAACACGTAGACTGGGTTGACGTAATTGATGGTGAAGTTGGGCTTTTCTTCCTTGACGAAATCCCACGCGGCCTTCTCGGCAAACGTCTTGGATCCCACATATCCGGGGCCGGGGCCCAGAGTGGCCTGTTCCCATGTGATAGGGTTCCACAGCTCCTCGGTGTCGACGTGGCTGGGGTCGCTTCCCTTGCTGAGATTCATGATGGCTGCATAAGAAGAAGTGACCACCACGTGCTTGATCTGGGGGCCGTATACCTTGATTGCTTGCAAGGCGTTTTTGGTGCCGTTGACTGCCGGCTTGAGCAATTCGGTTTCGACGTCCGACGCCTTGAAGTGGAACGGAGAGGCTGTGTGTAAGAAGACGGTGACCTCCGGGTGGCTTTTCAAGGCCTCGTCAAAAGCACCTGCTGGCTCGACGTCCTTCACGATCTCGTAGGAGAAGCTTTTGGAGTTGAGCAACTTCTTCAAGTTCTCGCCCTTTTCGGCCGATCTCACCGTGCCTACCACATTGTAGCCCTTATCGATTAGAAGCTTGACGATGTGTTGTGCAATGAAGCCTGTCGCTCCGGAGATAAAGACAGATGTGGGTGTGACGCTCATGATGTGGTGTTTGTGAAAAGGGAAATTCGTTGATTGGAAAATGACAGGCCGGGCCTCCCATATTTATATGTCAGATCACGGTCATCCATGGAAGGTCCTCGAATAGGAAAGACGAAGCGAATAATCGAACGCCTGTGTAAAATCCTCGGTGCTGCAGCTTCATGACATCAATATCATCAAGACCTGGAACATGCATTGGTGCAAGAGTGCCGGTGGGCGGGCTTTCCAACCACTTTGCCCACGGCTACGACTTGGATAAGATCACGTGTCTGTCACTGTGTTTTATTTCCGTCCAGTCCCGCCCTTCCTTGAATTATTCGCTATTCCTCACTCCCTGGGAATATGTAGCTCCTTAGTAATCAGCCAATGCGTGCCGTGTGTGCAGTACGTGCCATTTCTAATTGTCAAGGTGCGTGACTTCATTAGACAGGAGCCGTCTAGCATCGGCCTCTATGCAAGACCCCAGTTTTCGATGGAACCGGCAGAAAGCATGGGTTATGCTTTCGGTGAGATAGCACCTTTGTATCAGCTCGCTAGTATCGCTGAAACCCCTGCAGGAGTTTTCCGGATTACAGCTGCTATCTTCCCTCAGTAAAAGCACATCTAGGCGTATCCGGATGAATCTGTTATCTAAGCCTGCAGGCCACCGCAGAACCACCAGACTTATACTTGGCTTTCCTTGGCACTCTTTTCCAGTTAGATTGCATACAAGACGGTGTCGTCATCGGAACAATATTCCTGCTGGCCGGAGAAACCCACGTCACGTGACAGTGCGACATCACCATGCGTGATAAATATCATGCACATGGAACGATTATTTCATAATGCAGTAGTCTGGAAGACTAATATTCGTGATTTAAGGGTCGCAACGCATGGTTTGACATTTCTGAGCCGCTTTCGGTGCATATAGAGCTTGCCTGCTTTTCGGATGTCACTATCAGCGCATCATGCTGATCTGGAACCTGCATGTAGTCGCATGGTCAGGCACTAGCAACAACTCTACGTGTCGTGAGATTTCAAAGCAATTACTTAAACTATTTTTCTCTTTTCTAACTTCTCCTTGTTTCTTCTTTTTGGCTGTCATTGTGGTCGGAATTACAGAACTACCTGTCAGGAAGTCTCAGGACTATATCCTTAGGTGGGTATGCTTACGTCTTCTCGTGTGGACAAGAGTGAATAGTCATCATGGTTATGTTTCAAACCACTATATTGTAATCTGTAAAAAGATTAAGCTCTATTGTACAAAGGGCCTCTTCGGAAAGGGCCATGCAAGAAGTGAATGTCTCATGAATGTGCGTAGCGTCATGCTAGGCGTCGTTCTGTTGGCAAGCGGCCAGCCTTAAGTTGCCATCTCGATGTCAGCGGTGGCTGCCCCCGCAACTGCTTCAGCCACAGCTTGGACATCCGCGTCAGCCGCAATGAATTGCTGCTCGGGCTGGCCCTCGATAGCAATGGCAACGTTGTTCTTTTCCGTGTCAATCTCAACGCCCTCGTTGGGAATGGTCAATTCCAACTCGCCGTTCTCCAAGAAGGAAGCTTTGATGTCATCAAACTTGACGATCTTGTCGAACACGAAGCGCTTCTCGAACTGAATCTCATGCTTCTGGAAGTCTTTGATCAATTGCTGGGCATCTTCTATTACTTCCTCCTCGTTATCAGACTCGGATTCGGAATCACTAGAGTCGGATTCGGAAGAGCTTGATGAATCGGATTCGGAATCGGATTCAGAATCGGACTCCGAAGAGCTGGAAGAATCGGAGTCGGATTCCGAGGAGCTAGAAGATTCCACTTCCCTCTTTTCTTCGTCATCTTCCTTGGTCTCTTCTTTGACTCCGTCCATAGCATTCTCACCAGCATACTTCTCGGCTTGATCAACTTCAATTTCCTCTTCGCTGTCGGTCTCGTCAAACGAGAAGTTGAATTTTCCGGTGATAACCAATTCGTTTTCATTCTTCAAAAAGTTGATTTTCAAGTCTTCCTTAATGAGCGATGGGAATCTGACATTCAACTTGTAAGTGTTTTCATCCAACTCGACCAACTCACAGTCCTTGGAGTCCTTCAAATCTTTGCTCAAGTCAATCACATCAAACTCGTTATCAGAGTCACTGGCTTTGAGCAAAAGCTCATTGTCAGAAAGCTCCAACTCGGGGTCAGTGGAGTCATTGTCACTGTCGTAACGGTCGGGCAAGTCAAAGCGGTGTTTGTAGATGGTGATTCCCTCGTCGTCGGACGAGTCAGAAGAGTCGGAGTTCATGTTCTCGTCCACGACAATGTCATCGTCGTCAGAAGTGTAGTATTCCGAGTCGATCTCGAAGAAAACATCATCGTCGCTTTCATCAGACGAGACTTCATCGGCAGACTCGGTGACCTGGGCCAAAGCCAATCTGAGGTCCTCCAACTCCTCTTCAGAGTCCAATTCCAAGTCGGTGTTAGATTCAGCGTCAGAGTCGGAATCGGACTCGGAGGATCCAGAGTCTTCAACACAGCCAACACATTCGCCACACTCGTCCTCGGACTCGGAGCTAGACTCAAAGTCAGATTCTTCGACGCATTCAACGCATTCGCCACAGGCATCTTCAGCCTCAGAGTCGGATTCCGAGTCAGATGACCCGGCCAAAAGGATTTCCTCCTCGATGTCAGAGTCGTATTCCTCAGAAGAGGAGATATCCAAGTCAGACTCAGAATCGTAGTATCTGACCAAGTCATTGTTCATATCTCTTACAGCTCCCTCGGCCTCCAACGCATTAATCGCGTCGTTCTCGAGCTCGTCGTTTATGTCAATACCATCGAAATCCTCAGGAATGACAAAAATCTCCTCGTACTCGCCCTCCGGGAGCCCGTCGGAGTCATAGTATGTCTCTGAGGCCTCGTCATCGTTACTCTCCAAGTCGAAGTCGTATATTCCCTCGTCTCCGGAGTGAGCGTATCCGTCGTATTCGCTCTCAGAGTCAGCGTTCTCAGAGTCTGTCTCTGGCTCTTCAATAAAAACCTCCCCAGATGGCTGTGGGTAGTGATACTTGGCGTATCTTCTGCCATGTGCGGGAGAGTTGTGTCTATGAGATTTCTGGCTGTACTCACTGTTGAAGTTGTGGTGAGCCTTTCTGCCAGCCGAGCGGTGGTGGCGAGGACCAGCACGGTGATGTGTTTCGAATTGTGGGACGTATTCGGATCTCCCGGCAAACGATCTTCTGTGAGGCGAGGATCTGAACGATTTTCTGGTGTATTTGGATCTGTTGAAAGACATGGTTGGTAGGTGATCTGTTAGGTAAAATCTGATGGGGAATAACAGAGTTGAAGGCGATTCTGCACGGTTTTTAAGATGAAAAATCGGCAATGCCACCGGTGCTTACCGATGAGATGTGCGGCTCGAGCAAGTACTTAAAGCGGCAATTCCGGGGTGCCACCTTGCTGCTTGCGGCGCGCAACCCGTACCTCCCGAAGATGGCGCGCGTACTATCGCGTCCATCGCGTTCGACCACGTTCCAGCAAGCCGCACCAGAAGCCCGTGGAAACTCATCGAATTTTGGGCTGCAGCTACGCGCGCTGGCTTGGAACCTGTGGGCCAATGGGAGCCACGTAGACACATGTCTTATTTATAGCAATGCCACGTTGCTGGGAGACTGATTTCCATGCCCTTCTTTGGCGGAATAGCTGCAAAATTGAGACGGCCCCCAAGGCACTGGCCTTGGCGAAAAGAATTGTGTCCTGGCTCTTCATTTGCGCCACTTCAGTATTCCTGATGTTTTCCCATCGGCTCCCTACCAAGCAGTCACGTGACCTCAACCCCAAACAGTTTCCTCGTGAAATTCACCGTAGACTGGTTGTCATAAGAGCCGTCCAATGCCGTCTTAATTCTGCGGAAAGGCTTGATAAACATTCGCTTTTTCACGCTTCTCCACCTATGTTTATTTTGTGGGCGGGAAGTGGAACGCTAGCTGCAAATCCAGAAAAAAATTGAATATGTCGCGGGGTTACCCGCCCTGCGCACGGGAGTATATAAGCAACCGGTCCCCTTTCAAACCCAGATTTTTGGAACCAAATCTCTTTGCCATTTGGCTTAGATCAAGTGTAGTATCTGTTCTTTTCAGTGTAACAGCTGAAACGTCATCACTGATGACATTATTTATAATTACTATTTTTGGACTTTCCGTCTCGGGGCTCGATGGGCTTGCTCACACTCCGGGGCACTGTGTCGTTACCACTACACCTTCGGTTTCTGACGCAAAACTTTTAGTCGTTCTCTGTGAGGCCATAGAGCGCGAGTAAAAGATAGAGTCGTCGGGGCAGGATATCTTATCCACTTAACTTATTGACTTGAGTTCAAACTCTAGGCCTGGGTGGCGTATTCCTGTACACAGTGGTCATGAGCGTCCCCGTAGTTCATCGCTTAGCTCATGTCTTCCTTCACTAACACCAACACTTTTCCATAGATTCACGCTGATTTTTCTGAATGCCTTATGACTGATGATGAATCGGACACCTCATCGCTCTCGACCCTCTCGAGAAGTGGATTCCCCTTATTCCCTACTATAGGTGTCGTCACCCCTGAAGCCTCAAACGGATCGGAAAAGTCGACTTCCTCCATTCTGGAATTGGGTTCACACACTCTCTTTGGGTTCTGGAGCAAAAACAGAAGCAGGAGCAACGATGAAGACTCCCGCACGAACTATGCACGTGAAACGAGACCCAAGCTTCTTCAGCATGATGCAGACGCTGGCTTTGCTGGCCTGAATGGTGGCAAAAATAGTGACTTTTGGGACGAGGGTGTGGATGTGACTGAAATCCGGCGCCGGGAGAGTTCTGGCGATGAGTCTACGAGGAAAAATCCCACTCTAGACACGCGTGTCTTACGGGCAATGGGCTCTCAAATGGCCGTCGGTGATTACCAGGACACAGCAGGCCAGAAGGGAAAGTTCAGGTATGTCGATATGTACGAGAAGGCACTCAGAACATTGGAGCCATGCGATCTGAGCGCCCCTTCTTTGTTTGGCGTGTCTGGCCTAGACGAGTACCAACAGTTTGTCAAATTGCTGGAGTTAAACCAGCAGATCCAGGAGGACTTGGCCTCACACAAGTTTTCCAAGAACTCAAACGTGCTCCCTGTTTTAGACACGAGCGACTTCCACAAGCTATATAACCACCAGGATGTACATTTGCCGGAGAAATGTGCCGAAAAACGGGACAAGTTCTCTTTTCCATGGAAGTGGAAAAAACCAGCGCGTGCTGCTACCAAAGCTAGAGATGGTGGCAATGATCCGATGCCAAGCCTCCTGTCATCATCGCTGGAAACACCTAAACAAGAGGCGTTCCTCCACAGAAAACTTGAGGTCCGGCACTTGCAGATGATCTCCTTGGGGGGGACCTTGGGTGTCGGATTGTATTTGAACATTGGAAAGGCGTTCACGATCGCAGGGGGGTTGGGCACCGTTTTGGCCATGTTCCTTGTGGGGCTTGTGGTGCTTTCCACAGTAATCTCGTTCTGTGAAATGGTCACTTTTGTCTCGGTTATCGACGGCGTCTCTGGATTGAGCTCACGTTTTGTCGACGAAAGTTTTGGGTTTGCTACTGGCTGGCTCTATTTTTGCAGCTTCTCTTTTGGCCTTGCGGGCGAGGTCGTCGCGTCGGTGATCATATTAAGCTACTACTCGGAAACGGAGATCTTGGCTAATAGTGGCTCGACTGCCGGTTTTGTCACTTTGTTTTTGCTAGTATGCATCGGGAGCAACATTTTGAGCGTGAGGATATTCGGTGAAATCGAGTATTTCTTTAGCTTGGCGAAGGTGCTCATTACTCTTTTGGGAATAATCGTCATGATCATTGTCAACCGTGGCGGGATTGGCAGTCAAGGCGTGGTGGGGTTCAAGTACTGGCTGTACCTGGAGTCCGATTTCGAGCACAACTTGATATTCGGTCCCTTCCGACCCACATTCAATTTATTCAGTGACGGCTCGGACTCCGAGGCTGAGGGGATTGGTGGTGACACTGGACGACTTCTCTCGCTTCTTGTTGCCATTGTCGTTGCTGCTTATGCGTACAGTGGCACTGAGATTGTATGTATCGCTGCGTGTGAGGCGAAAGACCCACGGAAAGCACTCCCTTCGGCCACCAACAGGGTCTTTTGGAGAATTTTGATCCTATACTGTTTGGCTTCTTTCGTGGTGTCGCTTAATATTTATGCTGGCGACCCTAGGCTTCTCAGGTACTACAGTGGTACTACAGGCGTGTTGCCCAGCGAATATGATAGCAACTATGCGATCAACTATGTTGGAGGCGCAAACTGCAGTAGTTACGATCAAGTGATTGCGGGCTTTGCAAACGGGTCTCAGAGCCCGTGGGTCATTGCCTTCCAAAGCGCGGGTTCGTGCAGCTGGAGCAGTGTGGTGAATGCTTTCATTTTCTTCTTCGCGTTGTCTTGCGGTATTTCGCAACTCTATGTGAGCTCCCGAACAGCGTACTCGTTATCGTTGCAGCGCAAAGCCCCCGGGTTTTTGAGGAGATGCAATAAATATGGCACGCCATACATGGCAGTGTTGTTTGCAGTGATCCCTGGTCTTTTGTCATATACCTGCGTCTCGCTGAAAGCCACGACTGTGTTTCAAAACCTCACCAGTTTGATTTCGTCCTCGGGGGTCTTTACGTGGTTCGCAATGTGTCTCACCTTCATACGGTTCTACTTCGGGTTGAAAAAGCGCCCGGACATCATAGGCCGGGATGACAAGTCGTACCCGTACCGCTCGGTGCTTCAGCCGTACAGTGCGATTTTCGGGCTCTTTGGGTCTCTGGTCATCTTGCTTTCCATGGGCTACGTTGTCTTTTTGAAGGGGTGCTGGAACACGTGGTTTTTCTTTTCGAGCTACGGGACGCTCATGATCTTCGTGGTATTATACCTAGGACACTGGTTTGTGCTTGGCACGCGAATCTCGAGTCTTGAGGCGTTGGACTTCGACTCTGGAAGAAGAGAAAAAGACATTTACATTTGGGATGGTGGCAAGGAATACAATTTGCGCACAGCGAAAGACCTCACGCGCAAGATAGTGGACTGGCTAGCGTGAGACTTGAGATGCTGGAGGGTATAGGATGCTGGCTTGTGAGGAAAGTACTGTGCTTGACAGTGTTGCTTCGGATTACATGGTCTGGAGCCGGGAAAAGCGAACAGTATGTACCAGTACGTATTTCACTCGACGAGTGGAGTAAGTATGGTGCCGAACTCCCGCTCTTCCTCGTCAGTTGAACATGGAAAAAGGTCTCCGTCTTTTCGGAGGGGTGGAATACACCAGGCAAGAGAGGCACATGTAAATGAGCCATGGGTTTAATATCCCATGACGTGAGACATTCATATTGTTGCAAATGGGGCGCTGGAATCATCAAGTCACGAAAACTGGCCAGGTGTTGATTCGTCTTTCAAGCGAGTGTTACGCCTCTTCAAGTACAAGAGTACACTGAATATCCAGCCATGCACCACTACTGCTTGAAGGTTCTTTTTGAGATTCCGATATTGGGTTTCTGTTTTTCAAAAGTAGCTCCATGAGGCGGCAAGAATTTTTATTACTATGTGATCGTCTGCATTCTTGATCTGACTGCTATGGTTTATATAGTGGTTTATATAATGGTTTATAGAACGGTTTATATAATAGCCCATATATTGGTTTCTATATTGGTTCATATACCGGTTTACATATTGGTTTATATACCGTTTATATATTGGTTTATATATTGGTTTATATACCGGTTCAAATAACGGTTTATATAACGGTTTATATAACAGTTCAAATAACGGTTTATATAACGGTTTATATAACAGTTCATATAACAGTTCATATAACAGTTTACATAACAGTTCATATAACAGTTCATATATTGGTTCATATAATGGTTTACATATTGGTTTATATATTGGTTCATATACCGGTTCAAATAACGGTTTATATAACGGTTTATATAACAGTTCATATAACAGTTCATATAACAATTCATATAACAGTTTACATAACAGTTCATATAACAGTTCATATATTGGTTCATATAATGGTTTACATATTGGTTTATATATTGGTTCATATACCGGTTCAAATAACGGTTTATATAACGGTTTATATAACAGTTCATATAACAGTTCATATAACAATTCATATAACAGTTTACATAACAGTTCATATAACAGTTCATATATTGGTTCATATAATGGTTTACATATTGGTTTATATATTGGTTCATATACCGGTTCAAATAACGGTTTATATAACGGTTTATATAACAGTTCATATAACAGTTCATATAACAGTTCATATAACAGTTCATATAACAATTCATATAACAGTTTACATAACAGTTCAAATAACAGTTCATATATTGGTTCATATAATGGTTTACATATTGGTTCATATAATGGTTTACATATTGGTTTATATATTGGTTCATATACCGGTTCAAATAACGGTTTATATAACGGTTTATATAACAGTTCATATATTGGTTTATATTATATAATGGTCGCAGTTTCCCAGATGTAGACACATGGAGTGCGAAATTAAAAAACCACACCAGTCCTGGCTTTAGTAAAGACTTCAGTTTCGTTCGCCTAAAATCCAGCAGTCCCGGGATATACAAATTCTGCCGAGCTTTAGTTCAATGGTAGATTCTTTTTCTTCTCCCGAACTCACTTTTTTCAAAGAGCTGTACTTCCTGTTTCAGGAAAGCTTCATGGGCAAAGCATGGCAAGTGAGAGAGGACACGTGACACGATGTGCTTATGTACCATGGCCAAATATCATTAAAACTGCCGCTTTGGAATATTTACAGCAGAGGCCAGTTCGCAACGTGAAGTTTTTGTGTCCAATTTTGAATGTCCAGTTCTGAAGGGCCGGTTTGGAATGTTTGGAGTCCAAACCCCGGCCACCGTCCTAGCGCATCGTTTCAGTCCACCCCACCGTGTTATTTGCCAGGGCCGGGACCCTATACCGTCATCACGGGGATAGGAATCCACACATATATCACACAGTGAACCCCGAGAAACCCTTGGGAATTACGGGTCTTTCAGCGAGTGCAGCTTGAGCATACACGTGACCATCTACTATCACTGACTGGCGTAGATTGCACCGCCTTCAGAAAGAACGGCTCGAAATAGATCCCCGGCCTTATACGAGAGGTCATTAGATTCAACATACTACTGGTCTTTGACCACTGAGGTCACTTTATGGCGGGATTGTATCTCCCTGAAATGGGGCTAGCCCGACTTTTGCAGTCTTTTTCATTCCGAAATGATATACTGTCGGCCAATCCCATAGTACAGTGTCCTAATTCTGGTAGTACAATGTCCTAATTCCCATAATATAATGTCCTAATTCCCATAATATAATGTCCTAATTCCCATAATATAATGTCCTAATTCCCATAATATAATGTCCTAATTCCCATAATATAATGTCCTAATTCCCATAATATAATCTCCTAATTCCCATAATATAATGTCCTAATTCCCATAATATAATGTCCTAATTCTCATAATGTAATCTCCTAATTCCCATAATATAATCTCCTAATTCCATAGTAAAATATCCTAATTCCATAGTAAAATATCCTAATTCCATAGTAAAATATCCTAATTCTCATAATATAATCTCCTAATTCTCATAATATAATGTCCTAATTCTCATAATATAATGTCCTAATTCTCATAATATAATGTCCTAATTCTCATAATATAATCTCCTAATTCTCATAATATAATGTCCTAATTCTCATAATATAATGTCCTAATTCCCATAATATAATGTCCTAATTCCCATAATATAATGTCCTAATTCTCATAATATAATGTCCTAATTCTC